>CAIGRQ010182778.1:0-11435 GCA_903798375.1 Fraxinus sp. D2006-0159
TTGCGATCCCACTTCATCATAACCTTTAACTCTTTATGCACTTCATCACTTTTCTTCGCAAATTATGTTATCCTTTGTAAGATGTATAACTGTGAAATCTTCCGCTCCTCAAATAAAATACGAACACCCTTTCGAACCCTCAAGACTCCACCTCCTCCAGAGAATGTGTACCATTTTGAATCAAAATTATTCAACGAAAAGAGATTCTTCTTCAAGTATGGAATATGTCGAACATGATCAAGTATTCTACATGTTCCATCCGCCAACTTCAATCTAACTCTACCAATATTAAGTACCTCGACAATGTTCGTTGTTACACATGACAATGAAACCTTGTGTCACCACTTCATATGTTTCAAACAAATCCTGATTGTGACATATGTAGAACGCACAAATTGTGTCCAAAATACACTCCTCATCATGTTTGGATTCCATGTCAAAATATCTCCATCACTCAAATAGTTCTCGGGTATGTTGGTCTCATATTTGATTGTTTCCCATGAATTGCAATCAAATTATCTTTGTTCTGCAATTTGTCTCAATCTCTCTTAATGTATCATTTCTTCTTGCAATAATAACAAATTTGATTACTGAAATTTGACATCAACTTACCTCTTTTCCGATCACCATGAACAACAAAGCCTTCTCTATCTCTAGCCTCAGATTCGTCTAGATGCTTAATCTTCTCTTTTGAAAACAAGACATCATACATCTTAAATGATGTCACGACTATATAAGATCGCGTCTCTAAACGAAGCGACGGTGAACACAAAATGATTAATGACAAACCTTCTTCATCATACTTCACCTCTAAATTCGCAAATCAGTGACGATCTCTTTAAACACAGCTAAATGATCATCCAAAGATCCGTCTTCTGCCATGTGATGATAATACAACCTTTACTTCAAATACAATTTGCTTGTTAGACTTAGTCATGCACAATTGCTCCAACTTAAATATAACGCAGCTGTCGTTTTCTCCTTCAAAACGTCCTAAAGAATATTATTAGAAAGATGGAAATGGATATGTGAAAGTGCCTTTTGATCCTTCTGTTTGTTTCTCCCCCGTTGTCTAAGTTGTGGGCATTTTTTCAAATCCCCAATAGCACATCATCAAAATCCATCTGTGAGGGTACAACTCACATTTTCATTTTTCATAACGAAAATATTGTATTATGATCTAAGAGCATTTCATACTTCGGGTTGCCATCAACAAAAACCTCGAACAAATCACAACCAATAGCTCGGATACCACTTGTTGGGAAGTAAAATGGATCGAAATAATATATATGACATAATATGAAGTATATAATCACAAACAAATAACAAAACAAAAAACAAAGAATTAATTGACAAAAAAGATCATATTATTTTTATTCAATTTACTAATATGGAGAAAACAAATACAATAACTATGCCTACAAAATTATTTTATTTCAATAATACAAAACTTGTGAAAATAGTCTAATATTTATAGGGTGCATGCCAAATCATAAAAATACCACAAAGATGGAAATAATATAAAAAATCATGTGAAATAAATGAAACAATATTTTCCCAATATTATCCAGTAAAAACACGTTGAAAGAAGAAAAACATATTTTCTCAAAAACTCAAACTAATTTGTGTAAAAGAAAAAAACAAACCCCCGACAGGTTTATATAATCTATTAAAACGACGTAGAAATAATCATAGTTACGCTAATTTATGAAATTAGCGCTCTTGCAAGATACCACTTCTATTAATATATAATTGTTTTATTTTCATTGAAAATTTGTAGAAATTTTGATCTCAAATTGCATTTGTTTGAAGTGATTTATTTATTTATTTATTTTTCTGGATCGAGACTCCATTAAGCTATTTGAAAGGTAATTTTTAAATATTTAGCCCCGTTTGAGCCACTTTTTTTTTTTTAAAAATGAGAATGAAAAATATAGCCGTTATTGGAGCCCACATAAGAGATAGAAAATTTGAATTTAAATATTAATGTGATGGATAACAGTCATATTTTTCATTTTAATGAGGAAAATAGATGGCTCAAACAGGGCCTTAGTTCGTTAGTTTCACATTTTCATCTATTTAATTTTTTTTTTATTCTTTATTATAAAACTTGAATAATTATAGTACTTGGAACTTCATTTAAGAGTAGCAATCTTTAAAATAAATGTAGAACTATGACATTTTTTTTTTGAGTTAAATCTTGATTTCATTCATAAGTATCATAATCAAGTATCTTTACAATGAAAGCGTGCGCACTACCTAGCCAAACAAAGGATTGAAGTGAAAAAGGGGGGAAAATAAAATAAAATAAAATCTTTTTTCAAATTTTATATTTTGATTCCTAATATTTTCCGAGTATTTTATATTTGAAATCCACGCAATATCCATTTATTTATAGGAAAAGTTTAAAATAATTTCTTTCTAAGTTAACAAAACTTATATTTCCTTTCCAGGATATATATATATATTCCAAATTGAATTTTTCTCTCTCTAGGTATTGGGTCCACTTAGATTACTATAACTAAAATAAGTAAATAATTTTATATTACAAGAACTATTGACCAACGAATAAAATCAAAATAATAGAAACAGATCATTAAAAAACTTAAGAATTTTGTTGTTTTTTTATGCATTATGTAGCATGACTGTTTGAGTATGGAAAAATGATAAATATAACACAATGAGTTTGTGAAAAGAGATTTTCAGTACTATTACTTACCAATAACATCATAGATTGGAGGGAATCGAGATATAATTATGAAATTATAACTTATCTTTTGATTTTTTTTTTTTTAAGAAAACGAAAAATATAAATATGTAAGTGGGTGTGAATTGAGTCGGTCCGGAGACTTCAAACAATGGTTGAATCGACTTACCAAGATTTTGTTTATTTAAAAAAAAAAAAAAAAAAAAAAACCCAAACCAATTATATGTGTCAAACCGATCTGAATCAGATCGAGTTGGTTCGATTAGATTGGTTTGATCGATTTTTTGATTTTTTGGCTCAGGTCTAGAGATAGTAATCCATATGATGTATTGAAAAAGAATTTCGTATTTCAATGTCTAATTGTTAAAAACCAATGATACATAGAACTAAAAAATAAAAAATAAAACCCTTTAATTTATGTACCAGCTAGATACATTGGTGGACACTCAGTGACGCATGGGGTGACGTGAACCCCCACCTTTTGGGCATTTATTTATTTTCTTTTTTGACAATATCATAACATATGTAAGCATTTTCTCTCCCTCTCGCGCGACTTTCTCCCTCACCTCTTTTACCAAAACTCTAACCCTCATAATTTTTCCAAATTTATTTATAATTTTCTGCAAATAGTAATTCTATTACAAATTTCCACTTCTCAATCAAATTTCCAACTAATTAGAAATTAAATTTGTGTTTTTGCGACCAATTTGCTCTAAAACTACTGTAAAGTGATTATCATTATGTCATTGTCGACCTCGTCTGTCACTACAATTATAAAGCCACCTCCACTTGTTGTGCCTTCTAACACAATCAATTTAAGTTATTTTACCTTTGTAAATTGAAATGTAATCAGTAGATCAACGGTAGCGGCAACAATTGATACTTTCAAAAAAAATAAATAAATAAATAAATTTGACCAAAATCCAAAGGGATAGAAAATGAGTTTGGATTACATTTTTAGTTATTTTCACTCTATCCGATTTAAGTGCAGAAATGATTTTTGAATTTTATATATTGAATTGGCCAAATTGATTTGGAATAGGTTTGAAATGATTTATGTTATATGGAGTGATTTAATTTAGCTTACATTTATTGAATTGTGTTTAGTTTTATTGTTTACTAGTATTGAATATTGATCATATACTTTTCCTTTAAATTATTTGAATTGATTGTTTGTATCTGTTATGAATAAATTATTTAAACGTAAATAGGTGTTTTCTTGTTTGAATGAATTATTTGTATCAATTATAGAAATTATCAAAATATGAAAATGTGCAGAGAACAATTGTAATAAAATATCAAACATTTTTATATTTTCACAATTTTTTTCAAATTTTATTGTGCCTCTCTAATTTAAATTATTTGCGTCCGCCACTGCCTAGATACTAATACATAAAATGTTTGGGCGTCGTTCTTTAATATTTATTTTATCCAAACTCATTTTAATCATATTTTCTCAATAAAATAATTTAACGTAAATTTGAAACTTTTACTGTGTTTGGTTTGCTGTTATCAATCTGTTTTTAGTTTTGCAAAATATTGAAATGTGTTTGATCTAATGTTTCTAAAAATTTATTTTCGAAAAACAAGGTTAAACTTTAAATATAAAACTCAAAATGTATTTTTGATGTTTTAAGTGTTTTTAGTGAAAATTATGAAAACACTTAAAAAGACTTTAAACATGAAAAATAAGCGTTTAAATAAAAATAAAAAATTAAAAAAATTAAAATTTTTTGAAAAATAAAAAATTTGAAAAATTAAAATTCAAAAAAAAAAATTCTAAAACAATGAAAATTCATAAAAATTATAATTAAAAAAATTTCTCGAAAAAAAAAGAAAGAAAGTTCAAGCTCTTAATGATTATTTATATAAAAATTTAAAAATAAATAAATTTAAATGAACATAAATAAAAATATTCCAATCCACATCATTTATTTTTATTTTTCTCTATTTTGAACTCTGTTTATTATTTATTATTTATTTTACTTTTGTAGTGAGAAAAAATATTTTAAAATTCAACAACTCTAAAATGTATATATTACATATCATATTAACATTGATCTATTTTTATTTTAATAATCAATTTTCATGGAATAAAAAGTTATGAGTCAAATTTTTTTTTTTTCAAAATTTTAAACCAAACGCGTTTTCTAATTTTCCGTTTTAAGAAATAATTTTTCTAAATGACAAATCAAACGTGTTA
Organism: Fraxinus sp. D2006-0159; assembly: GCA_903798375.1. Lineage (NCBI taxonomy): Eukaryota > Viridiplantae > Streptophyta > Magnoliopsida > Lamiales > Oleaceae > Fraxinus > Fraxinus sp. D2006-0159. The sequence goes on from CAIGRQ010182778.1 coordinate 4,911, forward strand.
TTAGCAATTTTAAAACAAACACTCTAATAGAAAACTTAAAACTCAAAACTAAAAATTGAAATACAAATCAGACGATACTTAAAGAAGAACTAAATATTATTTCTCGTTTAGATTTTCTACCATATTAGATATCATTTTCCCCCCTCTATCACTCCTTGTATGTCAAGAAATTTTCGGTAATTTGTTTTACATTCTCGAATTATGTACGTGGCAACATTTTTATTAAAATATAACTTGTGGATCTTTCAAATATGTAGATAAAAAGTGATTCAAAAGGTCGGTAAAAAATTTATTCAATTTATAAGCAATTATAAACTTTGCCAAACATTCACTAGTGCGATATAATCGAAGTGTTCAAAGGGCACTTTTGTCAATTTGTCAAACCACCATATCACACACTGTAGTCATTCCTTTAGCCATTTTTCTTTTCAGATTTTCTTGCATATTACATTACATAATCTTTCTTACATTACCTTCTCTGCCAGTCAGTCTCTCTCTTCCTCCTCCCCTTTCTCAAACCTCTGCAACAAACCCTTACCTTAAACAACAAATTTTTGCAAATAACAGATGAATTCTACAATCCCATTTCTGGACCTCAATCTATATCCTGATCCCAGATCATCTCCTTCAACCACCACCTTAATTACACCGAAACTTGAGCCAAAACTCGAACACATCGATGAACCACCGCCGCCACCGCCGCCTCCCATCACCGCCAATTCACAATCTGACCTCCATCTCTCCATCCCGTCACCGTCAACTCCGTTTCCTTCTTCTTCGTCTGAACCCGATTTGTGCTCTGAATTTCACCGCATTTCCGAGCTCTTCCGCTCATCTTTTTCCCAGGGCGTTCAGAGGCACGGCCAGCTCTCTGTTCTCCCTGAGTCCGATCCCAATTATGGGGCTATCGTCCAAGTTGCAAACAATGACACCCAGCTGTCGGCTGTTGTAATTTCGCCTAGGGGAACTCGCAAGTACCCTCAGCGCTCCTCTGAGCTAGTCCGGGTTACGGATCTTAAAGCTGATGACCATCGTTACTTCCGGGACCTAATCCGGAGGTCCAGGATGCTCTTTGACTCCCTGCGTATATTTTCTACCTCAGAGGATGATAAACACCGTGATTTTCTGGTCCCTCAGAAGAGGACAAGGGGAGATTTGAAGGCGGCGGCACTAATGAGGGATGCGGGTTTGTGGTTGAATCGCGATAAGAGGATTTTGGGCGATATCCCTGGTATAGCAATTGGCGATGTGTTCTTTTTCAGGATGGAGTTGGTTGTTGTCGGGTTGCACGGTCATCCTCAAGCTGGGATTGATTATGTTCCGGCCAGTCAGAGCTCTAACAGAGAACCGATAGCCACCAGCATTATTGTTTCTGGGGGTTATGAGGATGATGAAGATTCAGGGGATGTGATAATTTATACTGGGCATGGTGGACAGGACAAACATAACCGGCAGGCAATGCACCAAAAGTTGGAAAGTGGTAACTTGGCCATGGAGAGGAGCATGTATTATGGCTTGGAGGTAAGAGTCATTCGCGGTTTTAAGTATGAAGGTAGTGCTAGTGGTAAGGTTTATGTTTATGATGGATTATACAGGATAACTGACACTTGGTTTGATGTGGGGAAGTCAGGGTTTGGGGTTTACAAGTTCAAGCTTGTTAGGATTGAAAATCAGGTGGAAATGGGAAGTAGCCTAATGAAGTTTGCGAGGAATCTTAGGGTTCGGCCACTGGAAGTGCGTCCTAAAGGTTACGTCACACTTGATTTATCTAGAAAAAAGGAGAATGTGCCGGTATTTTTCTTTAATGACATTGATGAAGATATTGGGCCAGTTTATCATGAGTATCTTATTACAACTATTTTCCCATCGTATGTGTATAATTTTGGGAATGGGACGGGATGTGAATGTACTGGGGGGTGTTTGGATAATTGCTTTTGTTTTAATAAAAATGGGGGTGAGTTCGCCTATGATTCGAATGGGATTCTGGTGAGGGGAAAACCATTGATTTTTGAGTGTGGGCCTCATTGTCGTTGCCCTCCTAGTTGCCGTAATCGTGTGAGCCAAAAGGGGATTAAGAATCGGTTTGAAGTGTTTAGGTCTAGGGAGACACAATGGGGAGTGAGGTCATTGGACTTGATCCAAGCTGGCTCTTTTATTTGTGAATACGCAGGAGTTGTTCTCACGCGTGAGCAAGCCCAGATTTTCACAATGAATGGTGATAGTTTGATTTATCCAAGTCGTTTCGGTGACAGATGGGCAGAGTGGGGGGATTTATCACAAATATTTTCTGACTATGTTCGACCGTCATATCCACCAATTCCTCCTTTGGATTTTGCCATGGATGTATCAAGAATGAGGAATGTGGCATGTTACATGAGCCAGAGTTCAATTCCAAATGTTATGGTACAACCTGTGCTGTATGATCACAATAATGTATCTTTCCCCCACCTTATGTTATTTGCTACAGAGAATATTCCTCCTATGAAGGAGATTAGTCTTGATTATGGGGTTGCTGGTGCTGATGAATGGACGGGGAAGCTTGCTATCTGTAACTAGCTATTCTTGTTGTGTTGGCTCAATTTTGAATATGAGGCTTGAGCAGCTTATTGGAACATCAACGTGATAAGGTAAATTCATCTTTCTATCGTTTGATAGTTAACCTCTTTGTTTTTAAATTATGCAAATGTGTATAACTTATTCATGTGCCATAGATTTGAGTCGGTCAATATGCATTCTGTAGTTTATTTTATTGGCTTTCTGTCTACTGGTTTCATTTACCTACTTTTAGGTGTTGTATGGTGATTTTCAGTTCCTTGACAATTCTTTACTGCTGAGAGTTATTTGCTGTTACCATACTACAAACATTTGCTAAATGTTAAGATCAAATGAATGCTCTCATGATCTTTAGACATGGTTACCTGTATTTTTTCTATTTCTAATGGGACCTAGCTGATGTTTCTGGTTAAAAATTTTCTTGGGACAAATTATCGTGGGTATATTTTCTCAAGTGCTTTGGCTATCATTTAGATTATGCATTCTGAATGTTCTGGACCTGGTATGTCAATGCAATAAGATTTCTCCCTGGCTAATACTTCCACATTACTCTGTTTAACTATTCAACTAGTTGTATGAAAGTTGATCTTTCCATTTTATATTATGGTAAACATCATAAAAATTTGCAAGATTGTTGAATATCTAGCACACTAGCGCTAATAGATTGCCTTTTTGTGGGCAATAGTCTATTCTGAAATCCTTTCTCCTCGTGTGTTTGTTTATTGAATCCTGTTTAATTATCATGACAGATATTAATTGCATTGAAATCTAGAGAGAATTTTATTCTTGTATTAAATTTATCTCCTATATGTCTTGACATATTGTGTGATATGAAGATTATCTTAGATTGCCGCACATAACCATCCAATCTATTATCAAATATTGTGTCGCATGTGTGTCGAATCTTATTTTGTGGTCTCGTGTTTCCTGCATTATAGAACTTCTGTTATCATTTACTACCCTGTTATACAACTGAGATCACTAAAGCTGCAGCCAGTATTAAGTTCATTTCTATGCCTTATTTAACTATTGATTTATATTATTTTGGAAATCACCTAGAACATAACATTTATGGGCATGAACCCTAATACATGTATGTGTACATGCATGTGCATGGATGATACACAAGTGCTCTTAACCTACTAAAAATAGTTATGATATTAGAAGTTGTGTGATGGTGCGCCTCTCTCTTTTAGCAGTTCGAATTATACAATTAATCTAAACTAAATGCTATTGAATTAAAAGAGTTTTGACTGACATAACTTTGTTTGCCAAACTTGCTGGAGTTTTGATGAATTCATTATCTGGGTCTCTTCTCTTTCTTCTCCTATAATTTGGAAATAAGATTTACAAATTCATACGAACTGAGACCTTCTGCTTCTTAAGATTGTAACTTCTTAGTCTTGCCCTGCCTTGTTTTTGGGTTGAGGGGTGGAGGATGATGCTGTGTTGAAACAGAGCACTGTTGTGCAGCTGCCTGGTGATTTCATAATATATTTTGTTCTTTATATTCTGTAAGCATAATCGACGCTGCTTCATTCTGAGACTGCCCTTTTCTCTTTCCTTTCCATTTCTTGTGAAAAAAAGAAACATTAGAGGAAAGTAATAGGCACACCATGTCTTGGAGTTATGTGATTTTATATGTAAATGATCAACAGCTTTCATTCATTTTCTTACTGATGACCATGAAATTGTTACTATATATTCTGTCTCTTTTCTTTTATTGTCACGAGAGTTAAGCATGCAGGAATGCTAAATATTGACAACTTTAATGAGATATTTTCTCATTAAATAAACTTTTCGTGTTTCACAAATTTCCAGAAATAAAGTTAGGATGTAAACTGTCATTTGCTGATGAAGTTTCCTCATGCAGACGTAAAATGATAAGTGTGCGGGATTCCTTTTTCCAGTTGACATAGACTAAATATATATGCCTAAATATGTTTGCTCAGCCGCGATTCTGCAGGATGGAATCCTTTGCCATGCTTCTGAAGAAATGCTAACACCAGCAAGTTGAAGCGAAGAATGTGAGAAGTTGAAATTAAATTTGCATGAATGTATAAAATCTTGTTTTTTAGCTATGTATATAACAGAATTAGATTTGGAAAAATTGTGTACAGAAAATGTAGGTGCCTTGTTGGATGATTTCCAGTTCCAAATCCTAACACCGTTCATAATTAAGTTGCCTTGCTAAAATCTAATCTCTAACAGGTTATGGAGGGAATAACTTTGTTTTGTATGATATTGTGCTAAACAGTGCATGTTTGGTGGGTAAAATTGAAGTACTCCCAGTATTAAGGATAAAAAGAAAGTTAAAATTTGGTTTATTATTCTCTCCAGTCTGATTCAGATTCAGTATCATGTACCAAACATGCACTAAGTTAATCGGGAGTGGCCAATGATCCTTTCTCCCTTTGTGGTTCTAGTGGAAGGACTAGCTAGCTGTGGTCTTGCCATTGAGGTTGTGAGGCTTTTGCCTGTGTGATTGTTTCATGTTCATGCGAGAGGATTGTTGCTTAGTCACATTCATTGTACTACTGTTAGTTGTGTCTAGTACTGAATCTTGTTGCTTAGACTTGTTCATTGTAATACTGTTTTAATCGTGTCAAGTACTGAATTTTGTTGCTTAGATTCATTGTACTACTGTTTGTCTTGTCGTAGTACCGGATTTTGCTACTTGGTTTTGTTCATTAGAATAATACTCCTTAGCCAGGGTCAGGAGGTGAGGTGATAAGGTGTTGTGGCAAGGTTTGATTTGGTGTTGTGTTTATTTTTTTCCAAATTGTTCAATCACGTATTGACACGTCCCTTCTGTCATTGAGTCTGTCATTGTAGCAAGGTTGTGTTCATTATACTAATATTTGTTTCATCTAGTACTGAATATTGTGCATGTGGCACGTGGTGTTTACAATTTTTTTTCCTTCGCAATTCTGATTCTCATATGTAAAATATTTCATTTCAGATTAATTGAGCACTTTTCTAGGCTTCAAGCTATAAATTTCATTGGCTATTATTTCATATGCATAAACCACAAAAATTACTTATCTAGCACTTATTTCTATTTGTAAAATTTAGACACTTTTTCAAAAATGAATATTTGTTTTATAAGGAAAAATAAATTAAAAATAGCATGGCCTGAAAGTGAGTGAGGTCTAACATAAATCACATTTCCAAACAAGAAATCGAAACTAAGCGGTGGCGTTGTAAAGTTTTTCACAGGGGCCGGGGGATCGGTCAAAATATATTGGAGGTGCAAAATATTTAAATTATAAAATCTATACACAAGTCTAGAATAAAATTGAGAAAAAATTATGTGTCATGTTGGTTCATGTGGGTTCGCCATTGGAACTAGACTTGGACAACATAACCCGCAACCCTAATCCAAAGGAGTGGATATTACTGAGTATATTCCATGGCTTCTATTTATGGGTAAAAACCTTTAAAGTCTGTTTGTGCCCCATTTTTTTTTTTTCCCTCCATAATGCATTTTGAAATAGTTTTATGATGGAGAATGTATGCCTAAAAAATTTGAAAAGTTTTAGATTTACGTGTAATATTATTTTATTAAACAATGAGGATCAAACAAAAGAAATATATTTGAAAAGAGAAATATATTGAAAATAATGGGGATTTGCGTGTAATATTATTTGAAAATAGAAATATATTTTGAAAATAATGGAGATCAAACAAAAGCGTAGCGTTCCCGAAAGGGAACAATACATAAATAAGGTTTTTAAGTATCATCATTTCAAAATTAAGGAAAGATGTTTTAAATTTCAAAAATCAGGTTTTCATTACAATTTATTTATGAATTAATTAATTAATTATATATTTTATTAATAAATAAATAAATGTCACAGATTTATGTAATGTAGTCACAATTCAAAAATTTATAAGTCACAATTCGTTTATCGGTCACAAATTAAAATTTTAAAAGTCACAATTTATTCATCGAACACAAATTACAAAATT
>CAIGRQ010182795.1:0-10019 GCA_903798375.1 Fraxinus sp. D2006-0159
GGTCCGGTGGTCTCAGTGGCGGGCGGTGGTCGATTGTTGAGAAATAAGGCAGTGGTTGCAGTCTTTTGGCTCTGGCTTCTTCTTGCCCTGGCTCCCTCTAATGAGAAAGGGGCGTTTCGCGTGTTTTTAGAATTTTGCCTTGTTTTGCCAGAAAACACTCAAAACGTTAATTTTGACGTTTTGAGTTTTCAGGGTAAATTTTCATTTTGTTTTCAAAAAATCGTTTTCGAAAACGGGAAAGAGAACGCGTTCTCACTGTTTTGAAAAATCGAAAATAAAAAATGGTCCCAAAACAGCAAAGAGAACGGGGCCTAAAATTTTCATTTTCATTCTTCTACTCATTTTCAACCATACATTTTTCAATAAAATAATATTTTCCATCACATCAATAACTTTTTTTTTAATTACACATTCTCCATCAATCTACTATTCCAGAATACATTTTTTCAAAATAATGTTGCTTAAACACACGAAAAATAATCAGAAAAATTATAATGGAAGATCATTAAGCCCTTGTTTTGTACCTATTGAAATTTGAAATAATATTTTTCGTCGCATCAATAACTTTTCCTTCTTTTTCAACCACACATTCTCCATCAATCTACTATTCCAGAATACATTCTTCTAAAATAATGTAGCTCAAACACACCCTACCCCATTTTTGTACTTCTGTGTGGATTATCATTGAAGACTGAACAATTGAATACTTCTGGTGTAAAAAGATTATGGCAGATCAAGATTCACAAAGAAGAGAAGAGATCATGATTGTTCACGATCAAGATTTTCAAAGAAGTTTGAAGAATTTACAAAAGGTAAAATTATAATAATGATTTCTATCGAAACAAAAAGACAATTGCAGGAATTTGAAAAATATTCTAAATTTCAATGTGGTTATTTAAGTAAATTCCCAACAGCTTTCTGATTTTAACTTTTTATACCAGCCTTTAGCGCTGGAGGACACGGTCATGAGAAAATTTTTGCACTTAACGTTGGGACTTTGGCATTGCACCTTCATCTGCAAACATTTTATATGGTCTACATGATAACCTCATCTAGTGAACTTGTCTTTCTTATGCATATCTACTTGCATTGATTTCTTTTACGAGAGGCGAATTCTCATTGTCATTTTCTAGATCGTAGGATCTCAATGACTTTTCATTGTAAGACTTTGAACAGTGAGATTGATGTTTTTTCTCCCGTAAGGGATGAAGTTATACTTTGTCAATTGTGAACACTGCTGAGCAGGGGCGAATCCAGCCCTAAAGTTCAGCACGAGCGGCCGATGATCATTGACTGTTGACCGCAACGATGTGAATGACGATGTTGATTATTAATTTTTAATTAAATAATTTTAAAAATTGTTTGATTAATATATAAATACACTAAAACTTAGGAATGATATAATATGAAAATATAATCCAATACAACAAAAAAGAAAAATAAGTAATACAACTTCACTTCATAGCTGTATGCTCAGATAATTGGAATCTCTATGGTCTCATATTTTGAAAGCATTGCAAGATTGTCTCATTATCAATTTTTTTAAAAACGTATTGCTTAATGTACACTACCAAATTGTCATTCAACCAAGTCATCCCCCATTTTGTTGCGTAAGAAAAAATTCCCAAATTTTTCAATTCACAAATTCCCCAATTAACAAATTTTCAATTCCCTAAATTTACCAATTAACTAATTCACAATTTCCCTAATTCAAAAATTCACAAAATTTTCTATTTCATAAATTAGTCAAAGATAAATATTGAAATAAAATAAAAAAGAAATAAATTAAAGTAAGTTAACTAATTAAATATATTAAACATATATAATTCTACTAGAAGAAAATNTCAGAAATTCACAAAATTTTCCACTTCATAAATTAGTCAAAGAAAAATATTGAAATAAAATAAAAAAGCAATAAATTAAAGTAAGTCAACTAATTAAATATATTAAACATATATAATTCTACTAGAAGAAAATAGTGTTTACCATTAAATCAAGTCCAACCTAATATATATTTGTTTGCTAAATTTAGTATCAATATTAAGAAGTGCCATAGCGGTTATGTGTTCTCTTACCTAGTAGAAGGTTCGGGGTTCGAATCATAGCCAACTCCCTCCCTATTGCATTAATTTTATTAAAAATAGTAGAACTAAAAATATTTTTCAAACAAATAGGTTGGTTGGTTTCGAACCTGCGACCTAAAACATGGAAAACCAACTTCTTACCAACTAAGCTACAAAGTACATTAGTAAACAAAAATGAATTCTAGTAATATAATCTTACAAATTTATCAATTGTCAAAAAAAATAAAAAAATTGCTCCGATGGATCTAGCACGGGCGGCCGTGGGGGCTGGCCAGGTGCTGGATCCGCCCCTGCTGCTCAGGTTATGACTGGGTACCAATGGGGGTCACCACATCTTTCGAGCCTGTAGAAGACTCTAATAGACCCTAAGCGTCTCTATTTTCGCTTGCAAGGAAGTATTCTCCATGGTGGCTCATTCTTACATTTGGAGTCTTGGCTAAGGGAGTGGTGTCCATCGTGATGGGATGACCTATAGTGGGATCTGCAGCTTTCGTCTGAAGCATACTCGAGGGGCTTCGATGGACGCAACTCTGTTTCTTCCAAAAAAGGCATGTTCAGTTGTCGTTGTTGCAGATATTCCAACATCGTATCTTTGCATTCTCTTCTTCTAGCCGTTATATGTGTTTGTTGGTGTTTTTATTTCGGAGGTTCTTCCTTCTTCGATGATGAGTGATATGATGGAGATTAAGTCTATTCGCTAGAAATTTAGAGTGATATTATTAATCACAGCTGTTCAAAATATGGTTCTTTTTATGATTTTTCTTTGCTTTCTCATTGTCGGAATGCAGAAGCGGAATTATTCATAAATTAAAAAATTTATTTAATTCAATAAACAAAATCGTCTAGATGTTCACATGTATGTTATGTCAAGAATAAAATATTCGAAGATCAATTCTTGAATTAATTCTGAATCACGAACTTCCAGCATCCACTTCCAGCATCCTGAATCACGAGCTTCCAATTTTTAATTGCAAGAACTTAATACTTCAAACCTCCAAATCTTTTATGGTATTCTCCAAAGTCAAGATTACACAGGTAGGTTGACACCTTTTTTAATTAAATCAAGAAACTAATTTTTGGACTGAACAATTGAATAATGTAAGAAAAATATTTATTGTTTTTTTCTCTTTTCAAATTTGAACACTATGGAATTATGTATTATGATCGTTATAGAATTTCTAACTCCATCTAGTTTCTATTCATATAGATAAAGATATTCCAATTTATCTTAGATTAATAATTCAAATTTCAAATAGGAGTCTTAATTAAAATCCAAATATGAGTTTTTCAATTAGTTTATATTTAAATACATGCGTAGTCCTAGAACTTCAATTACAATTGTAATTAAGTTTTTAACTTTTATAGCAATTACAACTAAGTACAAAACTTTATTGTAATTACAATTAAGTCCAAAACTATTATAATTACCGCAATTAAGTCCCAATACTTTATAGAGCTACTAGAGGGACCTAATCGAACATATATTATCTAAGCCCCAATAATTAGATCATATCTAGTAGACCCTAGACTATCCAATCAATTATTAGTCTTTCCTTTTCCACTAAAGGCAAAATACTGCACTCTCAAAATATAAAAGATCACAGAAATCAATAAATATGTAATACTTTCTTTACTTGTCGTATATGTGTTTTATCCCCACCCGAAATTCGATAATTAGGTACGAGTATAAATGATTGTTTTGTCCATCTAATTATTCTCATTAACTTAAGTACTATATTCTTCAACGGTCCTGTGAACAAATCATATGTTGAAATTTAGTCGCTGCTAAACACTAAGCTCAAATTTTACCGTTCAACAGAAAATACTTAAGTAGTCACTCTACCCATTTTTCAAGGTGACGATTTACGAAAATAATTCATATTCTCTATGCTCATTCTTAGATTCCCAATTCACTGTGATATTAGATCAATCAAATTGATTATATCCATTGGTGAATAAAAAAATCATTAAAATCACGAAAATATATACACAACTCTGTCAAGGAATTTAGAAGAAATACACGATAATCAAGCGTAATTTAATTCTCCGCACATGCTATATAATTAAACTCGAAACGTTTTTTTTAATACACTCCAAGTGTACTCGTGTCACCTTTAACTATTTTTGTGATAAATACAAATCACAAACTTGAATAATGAATTGGTCAACACTACCATCTTCCAATACAAGGTGCCAACTCTTATACGTTTATGGTGAACAAATTATTTATGATCAAAATATGAATTATGTTACATTGTACTTCTCAACGCAAGTTTCCAACTTATATCATTACAAGTGATCATAGACACTTTAATTCGCATGCATAATAATAAATAAGTACAATAAATGAAATAAAATCAGTTTTATTTAATATAAGAATATTTTTATATTTATATCAGCAAAACTATACTATATATGCACACAACCCAACACTCATCATGTTTTCTTTTGTTTAATAGTATCAAGATTCCCCCAAAATGTGCTAATCCGTGAACTCAAAATATGGACGATAACACTATTAACAACTCTCCTACCTCGTCCCTGCTTGTTGTTATGTTGTTTGCACACTCTGACACAAACCATTAGGCATCAAGGTAATCATACCAGGAAAAAGGGTCGACGATCTCTGTTACTCCGATAATCAAATCAATTGACGAGAAACAATAACATAGGAGTATTCGTTGAGGGTGACATAAATAGACAAAGATTTGGCTAGAGTAATTAGAATCTCTACCTTTTCCTTCATCTTTACACGACTATTTGTGCCTAAAAGTTCGTGTAGAGATAGGCTAGAATATTGCAACCCTAATTTAAATGTGTTGCCTTTACATTAATTGAAGAATTATTTCCTTTTATCTATATGTTTACTTCTTGAAAAGAATCACCTTGTAGATATTATTCCTTTACGACTTCCTTGATCCTTGAGGATTCCGTGCGGATTTTTAGGGTTCATAAGGTTGTTCCTTTTAGGATACATCATCTAAAAATAAAACTAGTTGTCCTGTAAATTGGGGATTGATTGTCAGAGGCGTAATGCCTTGTTCGAAGGTCCTCGCCTACCAAACCTATTTGGTCTTTGTCAGGGCAAGGTTTGACCACACTGGCTATCCCGGCAAAGACCATATGAAATAACATTGTATTGCTGAAGGCTAGATTCGTGGGTCAGCCTGTCTCATCTCAGTTCATCTCGGCTAGGCGAAGGGCATGGGCCGCACGTGGAGTTTCCAGATGGCCTCCACAACGTGTAAGAAAGTTCTGACGAAAATTTCATTTGGAAAATATGCAACGTTTTTTAGATTAGTAAAGTCTAACTAGAAATTATTTAAAATAGAGCGCTGCCAATTTAGAATTAAAATTTAGCTAGTCAATATTGGCACTATAAATAAATAATGTGATTTTCCGTCCCCGGAACATAGCTTAGTGGTACAAAGGACAAGAATGTGGTAGTCTTAGTTGAGCTGACAGTCGCAGTGTGAGGGTTCGATTTCTGCCTCTAACAAGGTTTGAAATTGAACGCTTTGTGGGCACCGGTATGACAGCTCTTGTACCCTGACCTACTGAGGCACATCTTGGGATTTACCTCCTCTACGATGCTCTAGGGGCGGGACGGTAGCGGACCTCAAGGTTGGGGTTCAACTTTTTTTTAAATAATGTGATTTTCCTTTAGCTGACAACTTTGGATTCATGTTCGGGGTACTGAAATAACATTAAAATATAGACAGAAAGAATTCAAATAAGACAAATATATAAATATTCAAATGCGCTAGTCAAAACTGATACACACTCCAACAATGACATTTTTTGATCTATAAGGAGGAGACATTGTGCACAACCAAAGAAAATAGGCAAGAAACCAGTTCGATGGATATCCGACTTCTTCCCTTCAACTTCACTACTTCATTATTTCTTGTATCCATCATCTTTTTGTTAGTCAAGGGATGGAAGAAATCGAATTCCAATATAAAAAACAAAACACTGCCTCCGACCCCATGGAAGCTGCCTTTGATTGGAAACATGCACCAGTTGGTAGGTTCGCCCCCTCATCATGCTCTGAGAAAGTTAAGTAAGAGATATGGCCCCATCATACATCTGCAACTTGGTGAAGTTTCTACAATTGTCGTGTCGTCGCGTGAAACTGCTAAAGAAGTATTGAAGGTTCATGATCCTGCTTGTGCGGACAAGGGAGAAAATTTAGGAGTAAAGATTATGTGGTATGACTATGGTGATATTGCATTTAGTCCGTATAATGAGCACTGGAGGCAAATGCGTAAAATATGCATTTTGGAGCTATTAAGCGCCAAAAATGTTCGGTCGTTCGGCTCCATAAGGCTAGATGAGGCTTCACAACTTATCAAACATATTCAGTCATGTTCAGGAGAACCCATCAATCTAACTAAGAAAATATCCTCACTTATTAGTTCAATTACATGCAGAGCAGCATTTGGTCAGGTACTAAAAGATAAAGACACTTTGCTAATGTTCATGAAGGAAGGACTAGCCTTGGCGGGGGGCTTCGAATTGGCTGATTTTTTCCCCTCATCCAAGTTACTCCAGGTCATTAGTTGGAACAAAAATAGACTGTGGAAGATGCGTGGAAAACTCGATTCAATTCTGGACTCCATGATTATCGAGCATAAACATAACTTAGCTACAATGCAAAGAGGCAACGGGGAGTTGGGTGGGGAAGACATAGTAGATGTTCTCCTCAGATTACAACAAAGCGGGGAACTAGCTATTCCAATAACTAATGACAACATCAAAGCAATCATTTTTGTAAGTATTTTAGCCGCAAGGAATAACATATTTCTTTTCAATTATCAATTTTATCCAACGTTAACTAGAAATGTTGTGGTTGCAGGACATGTTTTCCGCTGGAACTGAAACATCATCCACAACGATAGATTGGGCAATGGCACAAATGATGAGAAATCCACATGTGATGGCAAAGGCACAAGCTGAAGTAAGACTAATTGCTAGGGGAAAGGGGACATTCGAAGAGAGTGATGTTCAGTCACTAAAATATTTGAAGTTAGTAATTAAGGAAACTTTACGGCTCAATCCTCCATTTCCATTATTTCCAAGAGCGTGCAGGGAAGAATGTGAAGTTAACGGATATACTATACCCCTTAAAGCCAAAGTCATGATTAATGCATGGGCTTTGGGAAGAGATCCAGATTATTGGGATGAACCAGAAACCTTTAAACCAGAGAGATTCGAGACCAAATCTATTGATTTTTTGGGAAATAACTTTGAATTTATTCCATTTGGAGCAGGAAGAAGGATTTGCCCTGGCATGAATTTTGGCTTAGCCAATGTTGAGCTTCCTTTAGCTCTACTTCTTTACCACTTCAACTGGAAACTTCCTAAAGGAATGAACCCTGACGATATAGATATGAGTGAAGGAGAAGGAATAAGTGTACCAAGAAAAAGTAACCTTTACTTGATTCCTACACCCTACGACCATTCCATTGATGGTTAGTTAATATATCAAAAGGAGGTTCTTGATGCGGACGACTGTCACATATGAAGATATAAGTTTCGATGTATGTCATATCATAAGTAGGAAAGTTTAATTTCCTACACTGTATTCCTTGTCATCCATGGGCTCAAATTCATCCTTCTATAAGAGAATCTTTGGCAAGATATGCTATTCTTAGCTTATAAATTTCATAGTTGTTAAAAACATGGTTAGTCTTTAAACTTTATACAAAAATTCCAAAAGGTCTCTCTTACTATATTTTGGACGGTTTACAGTGTTACTTGGTCACTAAAATAGATTTCGTCGATTTAAACTAATTGTGATGTGAAGTTGGCATCTGGAAGTCTGATGTGGCCATTAATTTTCGAATAATTCCATAGAAACCATATAGGTGCTGCTTTATGGCACATTTTCTGCCGTCCAAAACCAATGAAAAATTGTCAAGTGCTTCTGTATAAATTGTGTCAATTTTTTTCTCTACCTGTAGCATAACTGTTAATTTTCCTCTCTTTTGCATTCACCTTGATCATAAAGTTCCTGAATTTTTATGGTGCTTGCAGATGGTAGATAAACTGCGGGAGAGGGATGCAATCTTTTGATCCCCTTTTAAGAAAGAGAAAAAAGAAGCTCGTAATCCTCTAAGGGATCTACTTATATTGGGTTATTTTCTACAAATGTTTAACCACTCTCATCGTATCTCTCTTGTTCTACTAGTTGTTTAACTTCTCTTAGACTTTATCTGCAACTAAGTATTATCCTCTTCTTGCTGGTTTTTTCTCAATGTGCACTGCCAGAGGTCAAATATGGCATCTCAGACTAACTAAATGTAACATCTTTTCTTACAATAATTTTTACCCCTCTTTTGCTTCTATACCATAACCTATACCCTTTAATTTTTACCTCCTCCATATCCTGGAAAGACACTTCCTCGACATAGGTTATAATTTACCCTCACTCTGAGAAAATGCAACACAACCAAAGGTTCTTAAGGTAGAGTAATCATAAAACCTTCCCGATCATTGCTCACAAGGAGTGTTACCATTTAAAGCACTAGATGATGTCGAATAATAAGTTGTGGTCACAATTTCACCCAAAATGACTTTGGGATATTTGAACTCACCATCATACATCTAATTTTATCAAATCAAATAAAGTCATATTTATCCTTTTAGTCACCCCATTTTGTTGTGGGATGTATGAGACTATCTTAGGCCTTGTTATGAATATTCTTTACACATATTATCAAATTAAAAATTACAAAATTCAAACCCATTATTGGTTCTTAGGAACTTAATTCTCTTACTATGATTTTCTACTTTCCTTTTCCCGTTCATAAAGCACATAAACATATCAACTTTATCATTTAAAAGATAAACACAAACCTTTCTGAAAAATCTTCAAGAGAGAAAATAATTATTCCCACCTCATGTAGGGTTACTTGCTAGACCCACAAATCAAAATGGATATACTCAAGACAATAAGTTGATTTATGAACACTAGAAGTAAAAGCCACTCTATTATTTTTCAAGCGTATAATTTTCACATAAAGGCACGTTAGCTTTGGAATTTGAATAAGTGCTGGACAGAAAATTGACAAAAAAAGATCACGTCAGGGGCAATTTCATCATTTGTCGCGACGGTGTCGGAATGGACTGAAATTTGACAGGTTGATTGGAAACGGCCCGAAAAATTGGACTCGGGGCAGAGTCCCATGATCTCGAGATTTTAGCCAAATTCTTTCGTTTAGGCCTTCAAATAATTAATTTCCATATTTTTCATTATTTTTGGAACGTTTTATTATTCTATATTTTAGGATTTTTTGTAAGGCCTATTTAAAAGTCTTTTAAGGTTTTCTGGAGATATTCATTAAAAAAAAGTTTCGTTCTTAGAGAATTTCAATTTTCTTATCTTTAAGATTTATGTTGGTAAATCTTTTACTTCCGTTCTGCGTCAAGTGGTATCAGAGCTCGAATTTGCCATGTTCAATGGCCAACAACAACGAAGTCGGAAGAAATCATGCTCGCGATGCTGGTCGCAGGGATACAGATGCAGAACTTAGGTAGCAATTGAGGAACAGCAGCAGGCGATGGAAAGGTTAGAGACTATGGTTCAGCTTCTGTTGGAACGACAACCTAATCCCTTTCCTGTCAATCCCCCTGCTCCTGTCGAGGGAATCGCCATTGACCGCCTGGGGGTGGGCGTTTCCCTAGAGCAGCGAGAAATATGTAGTATGATGATATCAGCGATGAAGAGTCTGAAGAGGATTTTGCGGAGAATCAGCAACAGCGAAACCAGCCCGAATATAGGATCCGCGCCGACATACCATTGTTCCATGAGAAGTTAACATTGAGGAGTTTCTAGATTGGATCTCAGAGGTCGAGAGGTTCTTCGATTTTACTGAGGTCGAGGAAAGGCGTCAAGTCAAACTGGTTTCATATAAATTGAGAAGTGGGGCT
>CAIGRQ010182817.1:0-10414 GCA_903798375.1 Fraxinus sp. D2006-0159
AAAGATCCATATTGGTACAGTGGGGCCAGTACGTCGTCGATCTAACGGTTGGGACATCCCGTAAGTGGGACCCGGGTCGTTACAGTTAAACTCATTTACGGCATACATTTTAGCACGCCGTAAAAAGGTACACCACTTTTTACGGCATGCATAGACGGCTTACTTTGCATGCCTTAAAAGGTAAAGCACTTTTTACAGTATGACTTTATATGGCATGCGGCCGCATACCGTAAAGAGGTTTTTACGGCATGCANGATCTAACGGTTGGGACATCCCGTAAGTGGGACCCGGGTCGTTACAGTTAAACTCATTTACGGCATACATTTTAGCACGCCGTAAAAAGGTACACCACTTTTTACGGCATGCATAGACGGCTTACTTTGCATGCCTTAAAAGGTAAAGCACTTTTTACAGTATGACTTTATATGGCATGCGGCCGCATACCGTAAAGAGGTTTTTACGGCATGCAATGCATGCTGTAAAAAGTACATTTTGTTGTAGTGGATTATAGTGCTTTAGCATTTGAATTCTTATGTTCTGTTATAGATGATATTTTTTTCTCAAATGTGACTTAGTTGAGATGGCTAATGTAGTGCTCACATTTTGTTGGACACATTTTTTTGGTGAGTAGCAAGTTCAAACTAGTCTCTTCTCAACAGATGGGAAATTTAAAAGTCAATGTGACTTACAAATTAAAGCGTCAATTTTCTCTATTGACACTACTCATTGTGTGAATTGAAAGATATTTGATTTGATATTGTTAAGTCTTGAGGACATGCTTGTGTAGCTATGTTCCAGTTCGAATAAGACTTCAAATTTTAAGATTAAATGAGTTAAGACAAATGCGGGATATATGAGGAGATTGGCAAATGGACCAAAAAGAACATATAGTATGTAAGTACATGAAAGTAGTTTTATTAGAGGATCAATATTATAAAGGTTCATGTGCTTCAATTATACAGTTTTAATTTCTTAGCTCAAACGTAATTAAGCTAAAATTAAATTGTGCTTGAATACATTCTTCTTAGTATTGTTTACATGTCAACACTATACATATTGAATATTATCTTGTGTGGATTATGGAATCTAGAGTTAGAAAACACTCTATATGAGATCAAGAAGTGTCTTTAGTCTGGTGTCGAGTCTGTGACTTGATAAAAATAGATGTATATAAATAATGAACATGGAGCGGAGGTTGATATGACTGGTACATGCAACATTTTGTTGCAAAGTGGAGATACCAACCTCCTATTTGATATTAAAAAAAAAAAAAAAACTCCACTAAACTTGATCTCATTTGTTTTTCTTCTATGAATGGTCTCTAGCTTGAACTTATATGTGCTAGTATTGTTCGTATTCAAAGTGGTGATGTTTAGTTATAGTTCTGGATATTTGTGCAATGATTTGAGGTTTTGAGTTGAGAATCAAAGTTGTAAGAGCTAAACTTCCATAAAGTAAATCCATTTAAATTTCTTCGCGAGATACAGATAGAATTTCATATTTTCATTACATTTAAAGATGGATTCACTCATTTTAGTTGTACCTTTAATTTTCGCAAGTTGAAGATGTTGTATTGATTTAGACATTATTAAAAGGGAGTAGAAAATTAGATTGTAGAAGTGAAGACATTGAGGACTGTTTGAAAGCGTAAATCTCTATCACGAGATATAAATTATCTAGGTAATGAAAGAGAAATTATTATTGGATTGACTATTCCTTGATCATCAATAATTATATGTTCTATTGTCACTGAATGTGATGAGATTTGAAATAATGCAGACATATTTACGTATTTTCTTTTAGGAAGGATATTGGTTAACTGCAACATGTCACTTAATAGAGTTCTCTCAATATTAATACATTCAGAATATGTAAGCTTTGTACACATAGATAACTAAATATAAGTTTCTTAGACTCATAATCGACTATGTATGTTCTTAATAATAAATTTGGGAACATAAGTCTATGAAAAATGAGATGTATATTTATGAGATACATGTGATAGTCCAAAAAGGTACTTAAGTGAGATTTTGGATGGATATTAGATCACAAGATGTGATATTTGACATTTTTTTCTAGTAAGGGAGAAAACTTTGGAAAATATTGTTGAAATTGATATGATGTGTATAGATGAATCGATTTTGAATACATAAGAGTTGGTTTAAGCTTCCAATTCAAATGGGAGTAATCTATTTCTGAGTGGGAGCTATCTATCCAAGGGGAGAGGAAATTTTAAGTGATATCTGTTTTGCTTATGTGAATTTCTTTTAGAACGATCTACTGAAGCATTTGAGATGCTAGCATAAAAATAATCGCATGAGCAGAATAATGAAATAGACAACGCCTATAAAAATTCTTCTATGATGCAATCTATGTATAACTCATTCTTGCTAAAGTGGTAATAAAAACAAATGACATTATGAAGAAGCTCTTCTACATCTATAGACTCTAATAAGTGGAGTGAGCAGAATTTAAGTTCTCTCTTTCTTTCTCCTATTTCTTATGTGAGCTAGCAATTTGCACGATGCATTCTTATAAGTGTACTTTATACACTTATTCAGAACTTTAAATAATGACATTTTATAGTTTAGTTATGAAATATCACCTTATTTGTTGTGTATCGTATTCAATTGGTTAAACCCACTATTTGATGAAGAATTGGAGAAAATGGTGAAAATGGGCTCAATTGTAGGATATCCAAAGTTCAGGAACTAAAGTGCAAACGCTCAAAAGTTTTGACAAACCTCAAGATGAAGATTCGAGAGTGCTAGGTGTCAATTGGATGAGAAAAGAGGCCAAAGGAATGATATATAGTCAAACATTAATTTCCATACGAAAAAGGTTATGCTTATGATTTTTAGCCTCACATTGAGACTCATTTTTGACATAGCAAAAATTTGAATTGCAAAAATTCACTTTCAAGAATTGTAGCCCTTTGAGTTAGCTTTTTATCTCATTTTGAATCATCCCAATCAGATATCGGGATATAAAGTTATGATGAAAAAACTGAATGCTACCCCATTAGAGAGATCAAGGCGCGCTCGCCAAACCTATCAGCCAGGGCACTCCCCTCAACCAAGAAAGGGGCATATGAGGCGTCTAAACAAGCTGGGCATGTGCCCTGGCTATTAGTATCATTTAAATACCAAAACTTGACCAGAATGTAGGGGTCCTCCATTCAATCTAAATCTCATCATATTCAACATATTTTAGAGGTGAAGAACAAGTCCATACATCAAATCAAGACGAATCATACAAGAAATTGAAGATTCATAGCCCGATTTCAAGAAAAGAGCCAATAATGTGGATTTCTCCTCTTTTTTCCATTTTTCTAGTTTTTTAGTGATTTTTTTCAAATTATTCTTGTGCAATTTAATTATAAGAATGTTAGGCCAGGTTTTCTATTGTATTGGATGGATGATGAACCTTATTAATTGTTAATTTCAATTCAAAACTCATTTATTTAGTAAATTATTGTGATCTTGAATAAATATGTATGAATCTTGTATTTTTGAATGTTTGATCACCATTTAGATAACTTGTTGCCTATTTGTGGTCCATCAATTTCGGAATGAAGTTCATACTTTCAAATAGAGGGATCTTCAAACATATCTGGAGGCATGGGAGAGGTTTAAGAGCGCATTTAGGAAGTGTTAAACATTGACATTCCTAAACAAGTGTAGATCTTTTTTCTACTATTGACTGCGCCCAGAAGTTCGGCAACATGGCAGATGCTTTAACAGGTGGCTCGGTTATGGCAATGGAGGTTGATAATGCATACGACCTCTATGAGAGGATTACTAAAAATTGAGCTAATTGGCCGACTAAGAGGGACTTCCCGAAGAAAGCAAAAGGTATGCATAACATAGTGAAGGTGATAGCATCAGCAGTACGGATGGGGGCATTAATGAAAAAACATGATAGTCTATCTCAATTTATTAACATGGTATATCAACCAGCACCAGTATACGTAGTTTATGGGGCATATCATATTACTGTAGATTTCCTCTAACTTCTACTCACATGGTTTAGCCTACAGAAGTAAGCTATGCACAAAATTTCTAGTGGCAACAGAATAACCTCTACCCCTCACCCAGGTTTGAACAAGCATCCAAACTTCTCATGGGTAAACAATAAGGGTCAGGGATGTTCGAGGAAGGATAATCCACCAAAAATTTAACATCAAGAAAAGAGGGCGTCCTATACTTGTTAAGTACATTGTCATGATTGAGACTGTAATCTAGAATCAGCAGACCTCTATTCAAAACATAAAGAATTAAGTGGGGCAGATTACAGCTACATTATCTAGTAGATCACATGGTGTCTTGCCCAGTGACACATGGAACAAGTATTGGCTATCACAGCTATATATATGAACATTAACCATTTGTCAGGAATCAAGTTTTCTCCATGTGACTGAATTTATGTGCCGCCCATCTCATTTCCTCAAAGGCTACAAAGGCAACCAAAAGAGAAATAAGTTCAGGCCATCATAACTAGGAGTGGTGTTCAGTTACCAGAGATCAGTACAAGAAGGAAAGAGACTGGGAGTGATCAGGTACCTACAATGAGTAAGGAATAAGTAGAGCAATTTGAATAATCAACAAAGAATGAGCAACAAAAGCTTTCAAATAGTCCACAGGTTAAGGCAACCATTCCTACCAATTTACTCACACCTCCAATCCCGTTTCCTCAAAGGTTGCAAAATACTAAGTTGGAGAGGTAGTTTACAAAAATTCTAAAAATCCTGAAAAAGCTGCATGTCAACATTCCCTTCATTGATGCAATCATTCAAATCCAAAACTATTTCAAGTTTCTAATAGAGATTTTGAAAACAAGATGAAATAGCCTGAACATTATGCAATGGCCTTAATTGAAGAGTGCAGCGCAATTCCATTCAACCTTTCTTTCAATTATTGTCACTTTCCTACAATAAGCCTATGTTTGGTACAGATTAAAATCTAGTTTAATCTAATTCAAAATCAACAATCATTTCAATTACATATTTTATGGATCCCACAACTTTTTAACCACATATTTCATCAACTTCTATCAAAATCTATTAAAAATTTGATTTTAATCCCCACCTAACAATGGCTAATCCATTAATAGTTAATTCGAAAGAAAAAATGAAAACTATGCACCATATGAATCTTGAGTTTTATATGTATTGTTACTCATAAATAATTGTAAAATAAATACATCACATGGCAAATGGACGAAGTCACACGTAGTATGGGAGTGTGGGCGACCCAGTTCTATTCTAACCGAACGAACCCAACATAAAGATTGCCCATCCAATCCTCTTTTGCAAAGGCCCCTAATGAGGTCTTGTCCTTGACAAGGTGGGGTTAGTCAACCGAAGAAGTCTTTATGAAATGACTGACGAGACAACACACTGCCAGCGTCACCTCTGTACCCCTATATAGTCAAATCATTAACCCGTAAGTGGAGATATGGAAATCTCGACATTAAATGGTCTGATTAATTGATTGATTGAGATGAATAAGGACCATTGGATCTAGCATACCCACGTGCTTGGCCATCCAATGAATCTCTTTCCCCTTTAGTTAAGTATAAAAGACCACACTGAACGCCATTGGAGACTAATGCAAATTTAGACATCCAAAGTAAATCTTGATTCTCTCCACTCTACTCAACTAACTAACCCCCTTTTTTATACCAGTTAAATCATAATACACTTGAAAAACATCTTGGATTAACATTCCCATTGGTCTATCTATTAAAATGAGTGACTTGAACTACAAACGTATAATGAATTTGGCTAGTGTGGATTTTAGTTTCTTATTTTCTATTCGCCACATCATCGGTCCATTTTGTTGGGTCAACAGATTGACGTTGTCTGTGGAAAACTTTGAGACCATAACCACGTACCTCCTAGTGTTTAAAGCTATTGGTAAAGAGCTTTGAAGAAAGGTTTTGGTTCTTGAACAAAGAATCGTCTTGAAAAAGCAATCCAAAAAACTCGATGAGTTCAAGTCACCAGGGAATACATGGTGGAAATGGGCAATAGGACGCCTCTGAAGAAGAGGTTTTCCATACCCACCATCGCCATAGAAGAGGCTGTACAACTGCACACCTGGTACGGGAGGTTAGAGAGATGGCCACCAATATGAGAAATATGGCCCAACAAAATGTTGACATACAGCAACTGTTAATACAAATGCAACAACAAGCTGGGTCCTATGCGCCTCAGCACAGAACCTTTCACAAGGAGGGTGAAGAAAATGATACAGCAGCGTACCTTCAGGAATATGAGCCTCAAAGGTCTGTTAGTATCTTTGATAGGATTGGACCCACAAGACCTAGAAATAGGCCTCAACAATCTCTCCCAGGTTACGGGAGACGAGAACAGCATAAGGGGTATGAGCCTTAAGGAGTGACACCACTACCTAGAAATAGGAGGGAGAGAAGATATGCAGCATATGTAAGAAATTAGGTGGAACATCATAGCCCCACTATCAAATAGAAGAAGACAATTCTGACGGTCCTTGCAGGTTGTTCGAACTAGATGACGATGATAAAAGTTTATCATTCTCCCAAGAACTAAGGAGGGCCCCAGTTTCCAGCCACTTTGTATCGTCGAAAATGCCAAGTACGAAGGAAGAGGTGACCCTACAAAACACCTCAACAACTGTAAGAATCAAATGTCCCTGCGAGGAGCCTCGTTAGCACTGAAATTTCGAGCTTTCCACCTGATGCTAACAGGGACTACTGAAATCTGGCATAGTTGCATTCTAGCTGGCAGTATCAAGAGTTGGCCAGATCTAAAAAATGCCTTTCTAAACCAGTTCTTGTCAAGCAAAGAGGGAGAAGCCCCTATCCAGAGACTACAGGACATGAGGTAATAAGCATGAAAGACTCTAAGAAGTTACCTAGCTCGCTTTGTGGATGAAATGACTTACTGTGAGCAGGTAACTGATAGAGAGACCCTTTCTGCATTAAGGGGAGGCCTCAACATGAATACCCTGTTTTGGAGGGATGTGCAGAACAGGAATCCTACCACCTACAATGCCTTAATGGAAATGATGAGGAGTGAAATTATTAATGAGGTGTTGATTGATCATCAAAATTGAACCTTAATGGGACTCCATCACCTCAAAGGCAACAAAGGGGTCATGTATTCCATTTGGTAGACCGACAATGGACCCAAGCGGGATACACCATAGCCCCCACCTCGGGACAGGCACTGGATAATTCCACATTAAATGTCGTGCCCTCTTTGTCGTATGAAAAGGTTGGACCTGATACCCACAGGTAGCCGAACCTGCCCAGAGGAAGAGGCAGAAGTAGAGGAGAGGAAGAGAGCCTAGAGATAGGCAGTATTGCACATACCACCGAACTAATGGCCACAATACCAAGAACTGCCTATCTAGGCCATAGCATGGAGAACCCACTAGTACCCCTGCTGAGGATAAAAATACCCATCACAGGCAGGCAAATTCTCCTCCATTCAAGCAAGGGCATCAATACAATGAAGAGATGAGGAATCACCTCGAAGGGAACATGAGGAGGCCTTGAATAGAACGAGAGGCCAAAGGCCTAGAAGAGAGTCCCCAGCCAATGTTGACAATGCAACCATTAAAGAAATTGACACCGTAATTGGCGATCCGTAAATAGGGAAAAACTCCAAAAATGCTTTGAGAAACTATGCAAGAGAAGTAAGAGATCTTCCCATGACAAGTTACCTCATCAACAGCACCAGTAAGAGCGTCGAAAGCACCCCACCAATAACCTTTTCCCAAGAAGATGCCATGGGAGTTCACTATCTCCACTACGATGCGTTGGTGGTATGGGCTATTGTGGCCAACAATGGCCTGAAGCACATGTTGGTTGACAATGGAAGCTCTGTTAACATCCTCTTCAGGACCACTTTTGACAAGATGACTGTGGACCATGAGCTCGTCCCTATGACTGCCCCTCTGTACGATTATACTAGAGACAACATCTTCCCTAGAGGAAGAATCACAGTAGTAGTAGAAATGGGAGAGTTCCCATTCAGAGCCCAACATGTCATGGAATTCTTAATAGTAGATCACCGGTCCGCTTATCACGGGGTTCTGGGGTGACCTGCCTAAAAAAATTGGAAGCAGTAACGTTTATACCCCATCTCTATATGAAATTTCCTACCAAAGAAGGAATTGTCACAATAGAAGGACATATGGGTTCAAAGGAGTGCTACCTTATCTCCCTGAGGAAGTCAGAACCCAGAAGCGTAAACATGATTCTATCAGATACCAAAATGGTTGATGAGCTTAAAGAAGGCCTAACCCTTGAGCAAGGGGAGACGTCAACTTGATAGATGCCACTAAAGAAGGGGTCATCGAAGTGAATTTGGATCCACGGGTCACATGATCTAACTCACTGGTAAAGAAGGCTAATGATAAATGGAGGGTCTGTATAAACTTATCCAACTACAATTGCTCCCAAGGATCGACCAATTAGTCGACTCCACCGTAGGTTACGAACTGCTAAGCTTCATGGACGCTTACTCAGGATATAACTAGATCCCCATGCACCCTACAGACGAGAAGCACACATCTTTTATTACGGATCGAGGATTATACTGCTACAAAGTCATGCTATTTGGTTTAAAGAATGCTGAGGCAACTTATCAGCGACTAGTCAACAAAATGTTCTCTAATTTTTTTAGGCAAAACAATGGAAGTGTATGTCGATGATATGTTGGTAAAAAGCCTCACTTCAACAGACCATGTGGAGCATTTGCGAGCCACTTTCGACATCCTCTGGAAAATTCCTGGGTTAGATGGTAAACCAATGAGGTATTAAGGCGAACCCCTCGAAAATAAATGCCTTACTAAGCATGAGATCTCTCGGTAAGCCAAAAGAAGTGCAACGCTTGACGGATGTCTTGCAGCGCTGAACCGGTTCATCTCTAAGGCAACTGATAGATGTCTTCCTTTCTTCAAGGCCTTGAAGGGAGGAAATAAGTTCAACTGGAGTGAAGAAGCTTTCCAAGGACTGAAGAAACTCTTAGGGGAAGCCCCCTCTTTCGGGACCCAAAGAAGGAGAAACTTTGTTATTATACTAGGCTGTGAGTGTAGCAGTAAGCTTGATATTTGTATGAGAGGAAGGTAATGCGCAACTGCCTATTTCCTATGTCAGTAAAGCCCTCCTACCGGTGGAGACCCTATACACTGATGTAGAAACTCACCTTGTCCTTCATGACCGCCTTAAGAAAACTAAGGCCTTACTTCTAGGCCCACAGCATACGAGTGTTGACGAACCTTTCCCTTAAATAAGTGCTTCAAAAACCTGATGTGTCAGGGAGACTTATGAAATAGACTGTAGAGTTGAGTGAGTTTGACATCACATATCAACCCAGAACCACAATAAAGGGACAGGCAGTGGGAAATTTTATCACAGAGTTCACAGAGGCAACAAGCTTCAATGTTCCAATGGAACCAACAGAAAGCCCAGAAGGCTACGACTTGACTAAACAGTACGATTCGGTTTCAAAACCTCTAACAATGCTGCTAAATACGAGGCGCTCTTAGCAGGCCTCATGTTAGCTAAAGAGATGCAAGTAAAGAATTTAACGATCTGTAGTAATTCACAGCTTGTCGTAAGCTAAGTCGGTGGTAATTTTACAACCAAAGACAAAGGTATGGCTACATACCTGAAGAAGGCGATGCGACTGATCCTTTGCTTTGACAAGTTCGAATTAACCAAAGTCAAAAGGGTTGAAAACCTGCATACAGACACCTTATCGAAATTGGCGAGCAGCAAAAACTCGGAATTGCTAAAGTTCGCGCCTATGGAATACCTTTCCAGACTATCCATAACTAGAGCAGAAGAAGTAATGTAGGTCGAAGAAACCCTGCAATGGATATGGCCCATCATATTATATCTCCAAGATCATGCCTTGCCGGAAGATAAGGAAGAGGCCCGCAAGCTCAGACGTAAGGATGACTATTATGTGCTCAAGGACGAAGTCCTATATAAACGAGGATTTTTCATCGCCCTTCCTGAGGTGCAATAGGGGAGACGAGGAAAATTATGTGCTAAAAGATACCCATGAAGGAATATGTGGCAATAACACTGGAGGCCTAACACTGGCTAACAAAGTACTGAGGCAGGGCTACTACTAGCCGACCTTAAAGAAAGATGCCCTGCAGTTCGTTAAGAAATGTGACAAGTGCCAACGCTTCTCCTCCATTCAGAGGCAGCCAACACAAGAATCAACCGTGGTATCCAGCCCGTGGCCCTTTGCAAAATGGGGGTCGATCTGATAGGACCCATGCCAAAGGGAAAGAGAGTTCCAATTATGCAATTGTCACCATTGATTATTTCACCAAGTGGGTCAAGCCTGAACTTCTAGCCAAGATCACTGAGGATAATTGGTGTGCTGTCGTAGGTACCCAAAAATAGT
>CAIGRQ010182886.1:0-14396 GCA_903798375.1 Fraxinus sp. D2006-0159
TCCACATTATCCTCCGAGTCATTTAATTGGCACTCAAGTGGTACCAAATCTTCACTCTCATCGTTCGTGACTACAATGCAAAAAAGACTAGGGTTAATGTTTGGATATAAATGAAAAGGTAATTAAAACAAATATGGAACTAAAATCTTTGCCACCAAAAATCAAGAATCAAGCGATGCAGAAATACTAAAATATCCTCGTGGAAGCCCAATGACACAACTTAAGACAGTAGTGCTTCTATATAATTTAAATAGGAGAATAAGTAAACAATCATTATAGACTCTTGCAACATTCTTATTGGAATTTCTGTGCATTATATACGCTCCTGAAAATAAAAAAACAATTGTATTATGAAATGAATCCCAGGATTTCATTGTGAAATAGAACAACTCACAAGGTTATCCCATTATGGAAATTATTTCTCAAAGTTAGAAATAAAGTTCAATCACTTACCTTTGAATATCATTAAGCACCAAATAAATTGATTTCATCTTATTTCAGAATTTTCAAATAGACCACTGTTATTTTCGAAATTTTCAAATTGATTTCACCCAACTGAACCACTGTTATTTCAGAATTTTCAAATAGACCATAGTTATTAAGCCCAACCAGACAAGGAGCTGTGTCATCGGGTCGCTGGTTTACTGGTCTTTCTTGCTCGTCTTCAAACAATGCATCTTCCATGTGAGGGCTTTCTGGGTCACCTATGCCCTCCATTATCCCCACAAGAGAAGATTTCCCAAGCCCAATACGTTGATTTCAGGGTCAATTTCAAGAAATTGAGAGGACCGTGTTCTTCTGGTTCTCTTCCAGTGAGGAGAGTGTCGTGAAGAAGGGGGAAATGTCGTGAAAATGGGGGAGAAGGGTTTAATTCCAGCTCTTTCAAGTTAACTCCAGCGTGTTTGCCAGGTGGGATTCCGTCCGACACGTGTAATTTTCTGTTAATTAAAAGAGACGGGAGTGGAGTGAGTGGTGGATGGGTAATAATATGTAAAGATGAGTGAGCATTCAGTAACCCGTTGAAGTTGAGTGAGTAAGTGGTAACAAGTTTAAAGTTGAGTAAGTGTTAATTAAATTAACTCAATTCAATATTCAGACAAAGAAACTGTTTATGTTTCAAAAGAAAGTAAATCCATCCATTTTAATGCTGATATAGGTTTCACGTTGTCACTCAATGAGCAGACACCAGTTCATGCTGTCGCTTCTACACAGACACCAGCACCACCGCCGAGCCATTCAACAGTTGCATTCCCTTTTACTTGTACATGAAATTGAAAATGCTAACATAGTACTCACAGTTTGGAACTCTATAATTAAACACTATTCACTCGGTTCATTCCCTAATGAAGCTATATTTCTCTTCAAACATCTCATTTACAAATATAAGCCTGTATTTTTTGATAGCTTTACTTACTCCTATCTAATCAAAGCCTCTGCCAATTTAAAACGACCCAGGATAGGAAATCAGCTGCACTGTTTGAGCGGCAAAGTGGGGTTTGAGTTTCACGTTTATGTGCAAACTGCAGTCGTTAATATGTATTTAGATTGTGGGAGTTTTGTAGAAGCGAAGAAAGTGTTCGATGAAATGCCTGAAAGGAATTTGGTGACATGGAATGTTTTGATAACAGGGTTTTGTAAGTGGGGTGAGGTTGAATTGGCAAGGGCTGTTTTTGACGCAATGCCGGAGAAAAATGTGGTTTCTTGGACTGGTTTGATAGATGGGTACACCAGGATGAATCGATTTAATGAAGCATTGTCTTTGTTTCGAAGAATGGTTGTGCACGAGGGCATCAAGCCTACTGAAGTTTCTCTTCTTGCCATTTATCCGGCCATTTGGAATGTTAGGTGTCTCGAGTTTGGCCAAATGGTTCATGCTTATGGAGAGAAAAGCGGGTTGAATGCGTTTGATATTCGTGTCATGAATTGCCTCATAGACGCATATGCCAAATGTGGCAGTATAGAGTGTGCACAGAGAGTTTTCGAAGACATATTAGATGAAAGGAGAAATTTTGTTTCTTGGACATCCATAATTTCTGGATTCGCAATGCATGGAATGGCTAAAGAAGCGTCAGACTGTTATAAAAGAATGGAGAATGAGAGTGTTAAGCCTAATCGGATCACACTTTTGAGTGTTCTAAATGCTTGTAGTCACGGTGGATTAGTGGACGAGGGGCTCGAGTTTTTCAGAAAGTTTGTTGATAAAAGTGGTATTGCACCGGACATTAAGCACTATGGAAGTTTGATAGACATGTTGGGAAGGGCAGGTAGATTAGACGAAGCTGAGAAGATAGCTTTAGAGATTCCTACTGAGATTGGTAATGTTGTAGTTTGGAGGACACTTTTAGGTGCTTGTAGCTTCCATGGTAATGTTGAGATGGGCCAGAGAATAACACACAAAATTATGGATATGGAGAAGGAATACAGCGGCGATTACGTGCTTTTGTCCAACATATTTGCTGGTGCTGGTAGGTATGAGGATTCTGAGAGAATGAGGAGTTTAATGGATAAGCGAAATGCTTTAAAAGTTCCTGGCCTTAGTCAGCTCTAACTATTAGCTGTTCTTTCTTGCACATTGCCCTCGAGATATCTCAATGACTACATCTGTCCAGAATTAATCGTCTTCCGTCAAAAGGTGGACCTTGACAAGCAATACTGGAGACTAAATACAAGTCAAAATGTTCTTTAAAATGAAATTATACTTCGATAATAAGGCACATCACCACCATACATGTTCTTATCACGTTGTTGAGATTTGTGTTTTTGACTACCAATGTAGACAAAATTAGTAACGAAGATAAATGTGGACAATGTGGGGCAACTGCAACAACTATGCTAGGGTGTTTGATTGTAGAAAATTTGGAAAACAAGCAGGTTGGTGACGATCTATTAAACTTGATCTTGATTCTGAAGATGTTCAGGATGTGTTACAAATACAACTGCTATTCATTAAATGTTTTTGTTGATGGAATGGGCAGATATAAGCTATCAGAGCACAAGTCGAGGAACTGCAGATACACGAGGAAACTCTGGCTTATCTTGGAGATATTGGACAGCAAGCATCCTTGAGGTTTTTCTCCCCTGCAATTTTTTTGGTTGGTCACCTTCTTCTTAATTAGCTTCGTTAATTATAAATCTACTTACCAATTTTTATCAGGCATGCGGTCCAGCTGTCAGCATAGTTGCTAAAATGAATGGTTGCAGTAATATTTGCAAGGTGCTTAGATATAAGTTGGTTGAGAATTCTTCTGCTAGGCACCTTCAAGAGAAATGATATGGTATTTCTCTCAATTAAGTGATATATTTATTTACTTGTTTCCCTGGATTGGTCAAGTACTTTTGATCCTTGGATGTTGCAATTTATAAGAAAATTATTTTTTTTGTTGGAAATTACATGAACAAATATCTTATTGGTCATTGAGCTGCTGCAGATAACTAGCTGCAAATCTTATTATCTTGTTTGGGATTTAGGATTTGGTTGGGGGGTCGGCAGCATGTTTGGCTGAGCTTAAAAAGTTTGACTAAGAAGTAAATAAGTTTAAAAGACCAAAGATGTCACAAAAACTCGCATTAGTTCTCTTTACTGAAATGCTGAATGAAATAAAATGAATATAGGTCTGGAAAGTAACCAAGCTAATGACACCCGGAAAAAAAAAAGGTTCAATTTTGGACAATAATACAGTATTGGATGTTTGTATGTTAAACTGACTCAATATGATTAATGAAAACATGCTCTGTTTAGTCCATTCAGTTCAATGTAGATGTACACTGCCAACCGAGATTTCTGTGTTAATTAATAAAGTAGAAATTGATTCAAGGTGGAAAATTTTTATTTTCTGATTCCTGTTATTAAAAGTAGTTGTGTGAATTAAAGAAAATAATGTTCAGAGTAGTTGTGTCCCAACAGTAAATATTTCCTTCGATGTACACTACCCACTGTACTTTTTTTCCTATTAGATATTGGTGTAGTTGCCCTCTAAGAGCATGGATCTTATAAATTTATTGCGCAACCATATTCAATAAGTTTCCAAGATTCAATACAGTTGGATACTCTCTAATACGTACCGAATACGTGTTTTTTAATTGTTTGATATTTAAATTTTCAATACGTATCGAATACTAGAGTTATAAATTTATTGAGAACTAGAATTTTATAATTGAAAATAGACAGTAGTATTAAATTTTTAAATACATATATAACCGTGTTAATAGTTGACAACTATCGTTCTATTAATGAAAATAGATAATAATATTAAAAATTTTAATACATGTATGGTGACAATTGACAACTATAATTTTATTATTGGAAATAGGTTATGGTATTAAAACAATTAATACACGTATCCGTGCATCCTAATTTTTGTTTAAAATCTGAATTGGCATACCCGTATAGTATTGTTTTTTTTTTATCAGTACCCCATATAGTATTGTATTGGAGTTACACATCCGAATCTATGCTTCTTACCATGTAGATATCCTTCTTCATCATCCAAGGGCTTGTTTTCATCTCTCTGAGGGAGGTGCAGTACCTGACAAATAGAAAGAATTAATTGAAATATGTATTTTGTCTTGTACTGATTAATGTCGAGTATAGAACTTGAATGAAAATGGGAAGGCCGAGGCCTCTGCACTAGTGTGATTTATAAATAAAGGTAAGAGTTTGCGGAATATCATGTCACTTCAATACACAGAGAAGGATTAGTAATAATACTCAAATATGAAATCACATTTCTAAAGTTGTAGCTGTGTGTTTGAGTTATTGATGGACCAAGGAAAGATCTGTGTGGGATGATACTGTTGAATCTTCTTCGTTCTTCAATTTTCTTCACAATTGCAATCCATATTTTTGTTGAGAAGTTCTTAAAATTTAGATTCCTACTGCTTATGTATTGTAAGGATTGAGGGTCTCGGAGTCCATGTATGTAATTTCTGTTTACTGGTGTTTCTTGTTCCTCCTGTTCTTTGCAACTTAATTGATATTGTGCAGAGAACTTTGGTCGGAGCTCCGGTGACACCTTCACCGTACCAGCTAATACCCATGTTCTTGTCCATTTTTTCTTGCTTCAACTTTTACTTCTGCGTTGGGTTGATTGGTACCTCGTTCTATAGGAATTGCAGCACCTACTATATATGCAATTTTTGAAACATGCATATTTTTATCTTTGGCTTGTCATTTTAGGTGACATTTCCTAATAAAATTGGATCGAGTTTGGCCAACCAAGGTTGCATATTTAGAATTTCAAAAGTAAAAGTTTAAAAATCTGAGAAAGACTATTAAATTTATTGTAAAATAAAAACATATTAAAATAATATTGTACAAATGTACAATTCAAAGGATTTTACATTAATGGGGTGTTCGGTAGAAATTAAAATCGAATTCAAATTGAAAAATTAATCGTTATTGTTGACTTTTATTAGACGAGCGAGACTTAATAACGACTATATTTTTAATTTTAATTAGATTTTAAGCACGATCGAACACGTCATAAATGTACTTCATAGTCTATATCTGGTGTGTCTTACTCTACACTCTCGTGTTGAAAATACTTGGACCATTATGAGTTAAGACAGAAATAGCTAAATGTTCTTGAGTCCATTGTTGAGATATTTTCTCAAATTCAAGTTAGGTTTGACAACAAAAAGAAACATAGTCGATCATACGTGCTACACAGTACTACATATGATGAACAAGGGTATTAGTATATGTATTGGCACGTTGGTCTTATTGTCGAAGAAACCACGAACAGATCAAAACCGAACATCTGTACTTGGGATGAATGCCTAAATGTGGTTCTCCAGAACAATTATGTAACGTTTTGGTAAATAAATTGAACACTTGACACTACATCAAGAAAGAAAAAGAAATTGTCGTCCAATACTGCAGATTGAAAATGTACTTAGCCCCTATTTGAGTCACATTATTTTCATAAGAATGCATTTTTTTATTTGATGCGATTGAGGATATGTGATTGAAAAAGAAAGAAAAGTTATTGATGTGATGAAAAATATTATTTTATTGAAAAATGTGTGGTTAAAAATTTTAATGTGTATTAAACAGAGGTTTTGTTTATTTGATGTCAAAGGTATTATAGTCTTTAGGCACACACTTATTGAGGGGTACATTTAATACTTAGGCCTGTTTGATAGCTCTTTCTTTTTCATGAAAGATGAAAATTAAATTCCATTTCCGCATTTTTACACGTTTGATTGACTAAATTTTTCATGGAATTGGATTTTCACATTTTCTTGATTTTTGAGGAAAAACTTTTCTAGGTAACTTTTTTTTTGGCAATGGAAATAAATTATATCCCTTTAATGGACAATTTCCATAAAAATAAAGCCAAACGAACACCAAAAGATCCAAAATTTCAATATCTTCCAGGTGTAAAATTATATCAATCAAACACAATTAATTGATAATTCTCAGTAAAATAAGTTTTAGGCAATTCAATTCCCTGAAATTCATTTTCTTTCTACCAAATTTCATTCTTGCAATCAAACGGCATCGAGAAAAATGTAAATAAGAGTATAAACTAGTACAACGGTTACTTTTTGGCACTATAAATTTAAAATTTCCAGTTCTCAAAAGTAGCAAATTCTACTAGAAACCAATTTTTTTAACAAAAACAAACAGCTGATAAATTGATTTGGGTGTTGTGGACATCTGCTAATGTAACTCTTACCGTGAAGAATGTCGATGAGTACTGCGCTTTACACACCGAGATAGACTAGCATCTATGTCTATGTGATTTATGTTACTTACAGCACTGCTGCGAGCGAGTTACTAAATATTATTAGCCTTAAAATTGTTTCTAGGAGAGGTTGCGGCTGCACAACATTAAAATCCAAGTGAATCCTTAAAACATAATGTATTAAGCTTAGCCTTCTTCATCTTCCATTAGACGTTTGGAGAATAGTTCTATTTCTTCTAATAGTTGTTTCTTCCAGCTTGGAGATCTCCGAAGGTCAACATAGGGAAATGACTGGGACATGAGGCTTACGAGAAATGCACGAGCTTTCCCTAAATCGTCTAAGTTTCCACATGTCTTCTCCTTGTGCCCCTCTGCACCGGTATCTTGAATTTCATTTGTGTACAAGTGTCTCCGGCATGCCTAACACATGAATAATAATGTTAGCTTTCAGAGGAAACTTCTAAAAGTGCTGAACACCCTCTTATAGTTAAAGAAATATGCTATCTGTGAAAGAAACGCGTCTCCCTTGAATATTCAAATTAGTAAAATAAATGACATTGGGGATTGGACAAACTCTAGGCATTTAAAATTGGAAAGCAAATCTACTCTACTTTGTGGCATTGAATGTTTCGATTGACTTCTAAGACAATACCGGATTGGAGCTTTAAAATGGAAGTTAACCAGCTGTTTCACAGCATGTTTATAACATATCAACCTTTTACGCTTCTCTTGTTCTATATTACTTGTCTTCACAATGATTCAGATAAGCGGTCGACATGTCAAGCCAGTTAAAGAAGAAGCAAGATAAATCATCAAGGATTATTTACCTGGAAAACCCGATTTAGATCAGCTACATGTTCAGGTTTCAGATACCCAGAATTCAGAAGCTCCCGAAACAAAAGCACCAATTCAGTGCTCACGTTGTTTGGTGATATGTTCTGAATAACACTGACTATAGAAGAATCATCGAATACTGTAGTCATCCAGGGAGGAATTTGGTCTAGTTTTAGCAACGAAATTGCAATATTAACTGCAGGCTTATGTTGAATCATGAAAGAGTTTGATGTCACGGACGGAGTTGCCAGAGACATCACTAGCTCCTCTATTATCAGTCTGCACCAATTGTTCTTTACAGAAGCTATAGATTCAATTTCTACCTCTTTCCAAGTCATGAGAGTCGATAAACATTGGGAACAATTTGCGGAGACTCCGATGTCGCTATAAAATATCAAACCTTCTAGTACTGCTCTCATGGACGATAGGTAGCCTGTTCTGAATTTTAAATGAACTTGATTTCTACTTCTATGGTCTGATATTCCAGTAAATATTTGCAGAAGACAAAATGAAGCAATTAGTTTTACTGGAGGTGATCCAAAATGCATCAACTTGCACAGGTCATGACCTCGGATGCTGACATAGGATATTGCCTGAATCTCACAGCCCTCATCAATTAAATTCTGAAAGTCTACCATACCTGGTAGAATAGCTTGTGCACTGATGCATTAGTGATGTCAGTTTAAACTAGTATGGTAAAATAGTAAGTTGTGTAGGAAGAATTTGGTAGTGTTACCTTCTGAGAGAGAAGAAGAGCAGTGACAACACGCTTATTAGAATTTCTCCTGTTTTTGTTCCTTCATCATGGTCAAGCAGAGCAGGTCCCTTCGAACAGGCTTCTGAGACACTGCTATTAATTATTGAGACCAAAGGAGCACTCAAGAGTATAATCTTAGAAGCTTGTGTCATTGCCTGATTCGTAGAGTGGTACAAAACTAGAGAAAGAATGAGAAGTATTATAAGACCTTCTTCAGTCCATCCGTCAGCAGCTACCATTGAGATCATGTAATCCATCGACTACAATTTAAGATGAAATGTTATTTGGCTTTCAGGAAGTAGATAAAATTGTCAATGAATGGGGTAACTTTTTAATACCTTTATTGTAATCCCAACCCAAGCTTCATCATTAGAAATTGATTCAGAGTGTACCGATCTTAGAATGCTAAAAACAAGTTGAGTGGTGGAACTGAATACTTCCGGAAAATGAAAATTTGACCCATAAGTGATATTTTGTAGAACACCACCTATCCCATGCATGCATAATTGATCTGAAGCAACTGGTGCAATTTCAATGATTTTGGTAATTGCATTTACTACTGAAATGATATTGTGCCCTTGGTTAGCATCTTCCACGAGTTCTCCTAATAAACATACCAAAATCATTGCTCCAAAGTTGTCTCCGAATGATATCAACTCAGCCATTACTTGCAAATCAACGTTTTGACTAGTTTTTCCGTAAGGAACTATATAATTACCAATTGAGTTGTTGATGCAAAGCTTCAACATCTGTTTGGACAATGACTTGCAGAGTTTTTCTTGTTGGAACAACCATTTTAGTGATGTCAAATGGATTCTTGTAGAAAGAGAATCCCAATCATTTTCAGTCAATAGCTGGAAGAGGATTCTTTCTGCTTCTGGGCTATAAGGTATTTGGTAGCTCATCTTTGCAAAACCCCTATAAAGCCCATAAAGATTTACTAGTAATTCTAATGTCACTGAAGCAGTAGATCCAGAGAAGAATTCACTGCTATTGAGTAGAATATATTGCTCCAGAGAAGCTAATACCAACCTATCATCTGCAATCCTAGCAAAAAGAATAGAACAATTCAAATGAGCATGTTTGAGTGTGCTTAAAAGTTACTTCTCTAGAACTAAGTTAATACTTACTTTCAAGATAAAGTAATTTTTTCCGTAAAATAATTAAGAAATCGTGATAGGCAAAATGTGTAACTCAAAGCACAGCTAAACATGTCAACTTTGAAAGAGGAGTCATATGAGGAAATGAAGAACTTAGTTACCTATCATTATACAGAGAGCTAATATATAGTATCAGCAGAACTGCAGATTGACAACAAACCAATTCAACATTATGGGAAGTCTTCTGACCCAGAAGGAATAGCAAATCTGTAGGGTCTGATGGCAAATGGGGAGCAGCATCTCTAATGGGCTGCCCATAATCAGTCCCTAGAAGCAAATCCACAATGGAACTGAACATCAGGTACACCCTCCATTTCATCTTTTCCGTAGAAAATAAGCCTAAGCATCCAAATAAAACGCTGAACCAGGATGATGAAACTAGAATATCAGTAAAATTCCTCGCTTCAGTATCCGAATCTTGAAGCAGTATTGAATGAAATGTTTCAATTACTCCCAGGACAATATCCTCCTCTTCTATCTCGTTGATGGTTGTCATGAACCAAGGTAATATTTGCAATTTACATATCTCCAGAATAAAATATTTTAGTCCTTTGTTAGTAGAGATGGTAAGATTATCTTCATCAGCATATGCATATGCCTCCTTCAGTAGATAAAGAGAGTGCAGAATATGTTCAGGATGCATAGTTAGACAATTCGAAATAGCATATTTTAATGCATCCCTTATTGATGCTGATAAACTGGAATTCCCAAGAGAAAATGAACATTTCATAAGAACAACGAATGTTGAGCATGACAAAGTGAATGTCTCTTGAAGCATGCCTATCTCGCCGTCAACATGTTTCTTAAACATCCCAGCTAAGATAGTACTTATTTCTTCAAACTGAGAGGTGGATATTAGTCCAGGACAGTTTGAAACACAGTTTGAAATAAGCTTCAATGATTGACATTGAACAGGATGAAAAGGAATTTCAGCTACATAACGAAGAACCGAAACCAAGGTTGTGAAACCAATGGCAAGTCTTTGCCTGAAGGCTTGTTCAGCAGTTGATAAAATGTCGAGAATCAGTATGGAAGAGTTGATAACTGAATCTTTGCATCCTGGAAAATGTCAGGAAGGAAGAATAAGAGAAAAAGGGTAAAAGGTTTAAACAATATTAACATGAAGTTTGGTGTGTGGAATACTTTGCAAGCAACGAGCACACACCCAGTTAAGTTAATAAGCCCTGGATAGATTTGAAAATTGGCTAATCAAAGCCATGGATAGCATAATCATTTCATGAAACAGAGCAGTTTAACTGCACCTATACTTGAAGATGAGACCTGCGTGGACTATTTCTTAGAAATACTGAACTTTGTGTCTGAAACAATAATTATTAATTGAGGCTTTTGCTAATGTATGAAGCCATGATAATGTAGTCACAAATTACTATATTCATATTGAATTTCTGAATACAGAATCCTCGAAACGCCAATATCTGCTGTAGTTTCTTGATCGTGTACAGGTATATAACACTTGGGAAAGTATAATCAAACACCTCGTGTTTCCTTGCAGTTTACCTGAAAGTCTCAGTATTTCAAATATATAATCTGCAAGATTCTCTTCCACCAATACTTGTACTTTTCCCGATCCACCGTCACATGAAAGATACATGAGGATTAAATCCAAAGTGGCAATTTGAACTTGGCTGTCTGAAGAAAGCAGAGGGCCTTTGACAGCCTCAGCAAACAAGACTTCCAGAGTTGACCCATCCATCGTTGACTCCATTGTCTGCATGAAGTTGTCAGCTTCCAAGGCATCCCCACAACCTAAATAATTTGCACATGCACTCTGGAAGAAACCTCTCCTGGCCAACACTGTCAAAAATGCTACACAGGAAGAAGAAATGAAGAGGAAGTCGTGTAATTACCACACAAAATAGTAGCATGCGCAAGCTAATGCAGTGTCATCATGTGCTGCAAGTAGCATAAATAGTTTTGGGAGTCTCTTCAGATAAAAAAAAGCGTATAGAGAATTTCAATCTTCCAACATAATTCTCACGGTTGTAAAAGAAAAATTGATCATATACAATTGTGTTACCAAATAAATAATATTCGTTGAGAAGCAGTCTATAAGTGAAACACCGCCAACACCCAGGCAAAGTTTAACCGCAAATGCTTCTTGTGTTCACAGGCAGAATAACAAATATTGCACGTTGAATGAGAAAAAAGTCAGAGAAGTGTCTGAAAGAATCCCACCTACACAGTTTAAGCGAACATCATCACTTTGAGTTTTCACAAGGGCTTCCAAAGAGAGGTGCAGAAGCTTGGGACAACGGGGAAATAACACATCTACACAGTGACCATCCATATATGTGTACTGGAGAAGGGATATCTTATACAAAACGAACATGATCTCCCCTTGGATCTCTTCACTATATATCAAGGAAAACAGTGTTTCAGGAAAAAGTTCATTCAAGGCAAAGGAAAGTACAGTCAGCTACTACAGTAGTTCCACTATCACCTAGCCAGCTGAAGACCTGTGACAAGGTTTAAAACGAGAGAATCTTTGTCTTTGATGCAGGCATAGGGACTATTTTCCTGATTATCCAAAAGAACGCCTAAGCAGTGAAGCTGCATTCAACAGAAAATGAGTTTGCAAGGGACATGATAAAGAAGACTAGGCTCAAGGATAGCATATTCTTGGCTTTTTCAGATGTACACGAAAGATAAAACCGAGCAATTTTGGAAGAATCTGATATGAATACAACGTGGACTACAAATACTATTTACACACACCCAATTCTGGGAAATACAAGCACGTTCAAGAAAAAAGTGAATTTATAAACATAGGATATCAGATTTAGTTTCGAGCTAAACGAGTATTTAATAAAAGCAATCAGAAGTAGGAAGAAGCATGTACTTTTTGATCTTAAATGGGGACATCTAATGCAACAAGCAAACATTTTTGTAGCATGATTGAATGGCATCGGTGTTGGTATTATAATAGGTGAAAGTATTATATAATAAACTCAAATTTTCCAAAGAGCCATCAAAACTCATAACTTTCCGTCAACTTTTCTCACCACTCACAGCCAACGAAACATGAAATCTTGTGAATCAGAAATAGTAAAATTAGAATGTTGGTGTTATTTTTACTGCCAGCGAAAAGGAAAATTCGATCTTGGTGTACAATAGAACTATTATGTACACTAAAGTGCACTGACATTGGTGTTGTACATTTGACTTTGGCATCTGCACTTTGCTTTGAATGCAAAAGCTCATATTTTATCATTGATCACTGGAACTAAACTTCCACAAGCAAAGGCCAACCCACATTGGACCTGAGCAAAGTACAATCTTCAAAGCTTCATATATAGTTTGTTGAATGATGTCCTTTCAACATAAGTACTTCAATATTTTGTCTAACAAAAACAGTGCCCCAGTGATCTCATTGATATTTAGTAAAAAATTAATAAATAAACACCAAACCTTTCAAAAAAATACAATTTGCAAAGTTTTACGAACAATACGCTAATTCCATACGTTTGGCTTTGCTAATCATCATTAACTCTGTTGATTAGATTTTGGACATTCCGATAGTACAAGTATATTACAATTTTACTATCATGCAAGGTGCTTCATTTGACGATGCAAGTTTTCTTATCAATAAGGTTTGTTAATTAGTTCCCTGCTGTGTATCAAAAATTTCCAAAATTAAACATAAACATCTTACATGGAAAGTAAACCAAGGTGTAATGTGGACAATGCAAGAGAATTGAACATTTAGCTTCAATACTACTACCTTCCCAATGAGGCAAAAATCCATAATTATCTCATCAGTAAAGTTCTGAGAAATAAATCAAGGTACCATTCTTATGCACCTAATTTATATCTGTACCTTGCTGAAATTATAAAAACTATTTATTAGATACAAATTATAAATGAATCGCAGCATAATTCATCAAAATTGTTGGACAGAGTAATATTACTTGAGGATCAATATTATGTACCATATACAACTGTCTGCGGCTCCAGGCCAGCGATCCACTGGAGAGCCGATCAGAAACCTTAGCCACGAACTCCTTATATACATCGTTGTTATACTCACTGTGATTATTTGAAGCCTCGCAGATATTGACAATTAAGTCGATAGTCTGTTTTGCTATGGGCTCATCATCGAAAGTGGATAAAACCGAGACGAGAGGGGAGATGAGGAAGTGAGAGTGGAAAGTAAGAAAATTACGTAGAAAGAGAGGCTGAGAGAGGGCTTGGAAGAGCTGTGAGAGAGCATAGGAGACGTGTACAGTGGGGGAATTTGGGTTGGAGAGTAAATTGGAGAGGCAGAGGAGGCAAATCGAGCCGCCTTCAGCGGTTGGGAGGATGAGGTTGGAGGGGTGACCCTGGGAGCAAGGCGGCGGCGGTGGAAGTGGCAGTGGAAGCGGAGCTGAGGTGGCGGAATACATTACTGAGAGAGAGAGGCGGGGGTTGCTTTGAAAATTGAGTATAAATGAAAGGCGGGAAAGGTAGTTTATGTGGGATGGAAAAAGCCAAATGGCCAGGGACATATGGGGTGCCACATGATGGCCAGGGCCCAAGTGGCCCTGACCAAGTAGCAGAGTCCATGTGGGATTGAGAGCAAGGGTAGAGTTGTAGTTAAGGGACATTTTAAGGTCAAAGATCCATAAAAATGGGTAGTTATTACCGCTACAAATTTTATTAAAAGTAATTATATTACCACCATAAAATGTATTAAATACACAACAATTTTTAATTTTTTTTTCTTATGGGTTTTGTATATTTGTACAGTACAGCCCCTCCCCCCTAAAAGTAATTATATTAACACCATAAAATGTATTAAAAGTCTGTTTGTTAACAATTAAAATTCAATTAAAATCGAAAATATGGTCGTTATTGGGTCTCACTCGTCTAATAAAAGTCAACAATAACGACTAATTTTTCAATTTTAATCCGATTTTAATCTCTACCGAACACGACCTATATATATATATATATATA
>CAIGRQ010182901.1:0-19284 GCA_903798375.1 Fraxinus sp. D2006-0159
TTTTTTTTTTTTTTTTTGTCTTGTGATCCTGCATATTCAAGCTCTAAAACTTCAGAAGGTGGGTTCATTGCAAAGTTGAAGGGTTGAGCCAATAATTCTTGATTTTGTTAATTTGTTGCTATAGAAGTGAAATTCTTAAGCTCTCACTCGTATGATCGACTAGAAAAATTCAATTTCTATTATGTAAGCACATGTTTGATACGGCAACCTAGTACAATGAACAAGAATTTAACTCATTTTCACAAGGCCTTACATTGAATGTGTAGATTTGTTTATTTCAAATGGACTTTGTACCAATTTCATCCTCACCGATTTCAAGTTCATGGACATAACTAGATAATTTTCAACATCATCAATGCTCTCGAATCTTTCAAGATAAGGCGACAGGGAATTATCGGGCCGACTTTCGTCTTTAAAATAAAATATCGTAAAAACTAATTACTAACTATAACTTAAATTTTAATCAATTTTTTTTAATCTAAACCAATTAGACATTTCACTACATGGGGACTATTTTTCATGTTGAATGTTGTTTGCAATCTAGTCCCTCTATTTCATTAGATGTCATTTTGCCCCCACAAAAATTAAATTAGGAAATTTCGCATTTTGGTACAAAGAAAAAAGAGAAAGTACGATCTAGTCCCTTTGTCTAATAACAGCCAATCTTCCCGCGTCAGCATAAAAATTTACAGCTGAATGCAAAATCAAAGCCAATCTGAATGACAGAAAGGGCAGACTGTGGCTCCATTTTAGTCGTAAATATTTTCCCAGAATAAACCCTAATACGATCTCTCGGTGCCCTAGAATTTTCATCTCCTTTTAGGTTATCAAGAATTAGTGAAGAATTACAAGCAATATCTTCATTTTTTATTCCGTGGTTTCTAATCTCTGTATTGTTTGATAGTCCTCCATTTTTGGTTTGTAGGCGAAGGCGAACAACAGATGATCGTCAAGTGTTCAGAATTTAGGTATGTTAAATTATTTTTTCACTCAAATGCAATGATCTTTATTAATTTATCATCTATTTTAGACAGACAAGTTAAATCCCAAATTGCTTGATATTAAAAATGAAAAAAAATTAGGGCAAATAGCCTACAGATAAATCAAGATTATAGGTGAAAATGGTTTAAATTACACGTATTTAATTATTTCTCATTGAGCATTATTCCGTTTGTATATTATTATTGTCTTTTAATCCAGCAATATTTGAGTCCTAATACTTGAGACAGAACCATTAAACTGCATTTTTGTTTCATTGTCCCCATTTCTTATCATATATACTCTATATAAGTCTTGGAAAAGATATGATGTCCACTGTATTTTGCCTTGCCGGAATTCATTACTACGTTTTTATTGCAAGAGGTAATAATAGGCCAATTAATATTCCCCTAAATTTTGGGAAAGGTCACTTTTATTCTCTGGGGAATAGTTAAGATGGATTGCATATGTGAATTAGTTGAAGCATTTCTTCCTCCTATCACTATATTTTAAATTTCTTTCATGTTTCGTCCTGAGCCTTTTAGTAATCGTTAGAGGACAGTAGAACCAATAAATAGATGTACATACGTTTAGTAGGTGTAAAACTAATTAATGCAAGCACCTTTCTACAATTTACAAATTAGAGTTTCTTTCCTTTCATGTACTGAATATGAAATTACATGGGATGGGAAATTGGCAGTTTTAAATGAGTATTAGAATCCCGATGCCTTCGTTTATCTCCTATGCGAGCTTCAACTGGTATATGTTCAAATAACTGATGATATCTCGTTCAACTTGTTAATTTTGTACACTTCGCTTCATTGTGAAATAAACTACCAATCACGTGCGATGTCATAAATCTTCAAGGACCTGACTAGTCCTGTGAACTATGGAATCTGAATATGTGAGTGGAAGCAATGAGCTTTTTAAGAAAAACTTTGAGGTTAAGCATGAAGATGGAAAACAGCTTTTGGAAGCAAAGGCTTCAGGCTTTTCTTCTGTATCTTCTTCTTCTTCTTCTTCTTCTAGTTCTTCACTGGACTTAGAATATGTACATGGAAGCAATGAGCATTTGAAGAAAAACTCTGAGGTCAAGCATGAAAATGGAAAACAGCTTTTGGAAGCAAAGGCTTCAGGCTTATCTTCTGTATCTTCTTCTTTATCATCACTGGATGTTACTGATCAGACGCCTAACTGGAGCATGATAAGTGCCTCTCCACTTGCCGAAGCTGGGTTTCCATCATCGCCAGGAACATCATATCAGTCTCCAGAACGGAACACTAATAGTACATTCCAAATGCAATCTCCTCCAGTCCAAACAATGGGGAAGCCTGCAGGTTATGATCCAAATCGTATTCCTTCATCTATTTTTTCTNTTTTGGAAGCAAAGGCTTCAGGCTTATCTTCTGTATCTTCTTCTTTATCATCACTGGATGTTACTGATCAGACGCCTAACTGGAGCATGATAAGTGCCTCTCCACTTGCCGAAGCTGGGTTTCCATCATCGCCAGGAACATCATATCAGTCTCCAGAACGGAACACTAATAGTACATTCCAAATGCAATCTCCTCCAGTCCAAACAATGGGGAAGCCTGCAGGTTATGATCCAAATCGTATTCCTTCATCTATTTTTTCTCCT
The DNA here is from genome assembly GCA_903798375.1 of Fraxinus sp. D2006-0159. Taxonomy (NCBI): domain Eukaryota; kingdom Viridiplantae; phylum Streptophyta; class Magnoliopsida; order Lamiales; family Oleaceae; genus Fraxinus; species Fraxinus sp. D2006-0159. The sequence continues at coordinate 2,618 of CAIGRQ010182901.1, forward strand.
AAACCTACGTCAGCTATGGAATGGAGTGTTACTTCAAATGAATCATTGTTTAGTATTGGGAGTAACAGTTTCTCTAGAGATCAAGCAAATCTTCTGGGCATATCTGGAGAACTCCCCAGGATGGAAGAGTCGAACAATTCGCCATCGAATCTTCAATATGTTCCCGAAGCCAAATCTGATGACTTCAACAGCTTCCCTTCTGTCCTTCCCCCAGTTATTGAAGTACCACGCCATGATGAAAATAGTGTAAAATTGGGGAAGAGTTCTAGTGTCATAGAAGAAGATTGCAGTAATAGCCTGGAGATGGCCCCCCCAGTTGAAACTGTAGATAATCATGCAAAGGAAAACATAGATCCTGTTGAGGAAATTCCTCCTCCTCATATTGCCTCTAATGCAGCAGAAGATGGTAAAGGTAGCGCTGCTGAGGCTGCTCGTACTTCATCAGGTGCCCCTCTCACTTCACCAAGTCTCCCTCGCCTTTCTGATGAGAGTGGAAACAGCAGCCGTTCTTTTGCATTCCCAATGTAAGATCTTTTTCTAGAGTTTTGAATCTTAGAAACATGCCTATACATATATCTAAATGAGTGTATGTGCCTCATAATTTAAGAAAGAAGCATGTAAATGATAAAAATTCTCTCGTCTTGTCTGTTTTTGATACCACAACATCTCCTTTCATCGTGTTTTTCTCTTCTGCCTTGTGATTTCTCATTCGGGTGAACTTGATAACACTTATTTGTTTTTGGCTTCTGACTTTTTTACCTCCTTCAAGTATGTTATTTCCTATGAATAACAAAATGAGATCTCTTTCTGTATTAAGCTTGCAAAAATACTGTGGAATCAATTTATAACTCCATATATTTTGGCTCAGATTGGTAAACGATGGTGAAAAAACTGACTTGTCTAAGGTGATTAATGAGAAACCGCAGTTGGAGTCGCAAATTACTGAGGCAAATTCTAAAGCTTCTGAGACGAGATGGTTTTCGTCCTTCTCCTGTTGGCCACGTTGTTGTTAAACGATATTACTTACTGATCAATTATATTTAGTTGCTTACAGCCTTGCTTATTTGTCTGTTGACCTAATAGCTCACCAGACGGGATTTTTGCTTTGAAGGATCAGTTCATTGTTTGTATATCTTGGTTCTTGTACAAAAGAGAGATTGAATGCTGAAGTGTACAGTTCTGTCTATTTGTTTCTTGACCCCAAAGAGTTTTTCCTTTGGTGTGAATGCTTCATGAGGAGCAGTCTTCTCAGACATCCTAACAATGCGGCAGAAATGATAAACTCTCATTCCCGGAATAGAAACTCCTGCATGCAATGTTCTATCTAGTTCGAGGAAGACATGACGTATTTGAATTTCTTATCGAGTTATGTGAATACAAGATTATTTATTTGTTATTCATGTCCATTTTTATTTATGGGATAATGATTCATTTGGTAGGTTTTGTTGCATGGAGCTGATCCATAAACTTTGTTTGATCTTCATTTGAATTGGTTGATTAGGGGCTTCGTTGAGTTTCAGGATCTTATCTATATTTGATTTTTATCAGAGAATTGAGATGTTTTTCTCAAAGTGTGTTTTTTCCTTCCCCTTTCAGCATGTGAAGCCATGCTTGAGAAACAAAGGTGACAAAGTTATACAGGAGTTGTCACCATTATCTCCTTTAGGGATTATACTACATGTATCGAATTTTATTATCGAATCTTTTGCCCACCACTCATAATGAGGATGTGGACCATATTGTTGGAATTTTTAAATATACGTGGGTCCCGATGCGCATTATGTGAGGAGGGTAATCCATTATGTACAAATGGATTAACCCCTCCTTTAGCCCCTATTTGGTCCACCAATTTAGCAAAATCTGATAGATTTGTTTTCGAATTTTTCAAATAATAAAATTGTGGCCTACAAAAGCAACCTTTTGTAAAAGTTGACCATGATGTCTATGCTATTATTTCAAGTACCACATATATCCCTCAACAAGCGTATTTAAAGTCTGTAACATCCCTTCCAATAAATTAACACGACATATGAAGCGGTAAGTGTGACAAGAGTCTTCTCCAAAATTGAAATTCAGTCAAGGGCAAATTCGATTTTACAACAAAAAAGTCACGGATTAATGAGAAATTTTCATTATTTGTTCTCATAATGTGTCTATGACAATATATTATAAAAATCAAATCGATCCTATGTCGTTAGTAAATAAAATCATTTCTATTTTGACACTCTTTTACCTTTTCATGTTTAAGGTAGACAAATGAGTTTTGTATTTTTTAAGTAATTTCAAAATCAAAACCAAACAAGTCCTTAAAATTACTTACGAGCATTTGAAAGGACTCGCTCTTAAACAACTAAATTAGATTTGAAAGGCAAGAATGATCTAAAATAGTCGATACAATCTATCCACCATCAAGATTGATGTCCACTGTGCTCTGTTTTCTCATCTTCCCCAAATCCTCTCATTCTCAAAAGGATTCCTAAGAAGATAAATAGACTTAACAGTTAGTTTGAATGGAGAGATCGCTACATATACTCATAAACTCAAACATATTATGAGATTTAGAAGTAATCGTTACGTTTGTTGAAAAGGAGGATGTCGCGACAGTACACGTCAACTCCATGGGAAATAATCGAGGCCATCAGGATGAAACCCAAATTGGGTTAGTCCAGTAAGTCTAGGCTAAGAAGACATTTATTGACCCCACGCTTCATAGACGCGTTCTTCTTACTTTGAACATTCCATTTGTATAAATGTACAAATATAAAAATAAAAATTCTTTATGTATATGTAAAATTAACTTTTAAAAGATTTATTAGTATATAGAGGGTGTATTTTGAAATAGTCGTGTTATTCGTACCGAAAATGATTGACATACAGGTTGATCGACACTCACAATGGGGGTGAAGGCCACTTTTTTTGTGAGAATTTTTTAATCATGCGGGGCCCATCGCATGTGAGAGGTTGTCAAAGGTTGTCAAATTTATTGTCCTCCATTTTCGGTACAAATGGAAAATCAGGAAAAGTCCATTTTGAAAACCTCAATTGGTTTGTAAAATGACAGAGATCCCTAGGACATGCACAAGGTTATGAGTCAAGAGTCGTGCTACGTATACACGAGTTCACTGTCCCACTCACAATAGGGGCATATTATTTTATTTGAGCGTAGGCCCCTCATCTCATATAAGGGGAGTGTAAATGGACGGGTACGTTTAGAAAAATCAACGAGTCAATTTGAACCCTCACCTCCACCCCATCCTACCCTAGCCTCCACCCCATTGACGGGCTTACGCATCTATTGACCGAGAGGTGGTTTCGTCCGCCCTCCAGAAGTGATGTGTCAACGTGATCCCACCACCCTCATCCCATCCACCCACGCAGATCTTGTCTTTTTAGAAAATTGAAATTTAATGTATATACCTAAATAAAATAAAATAAAAGGAAAATGTTTGGAGGCTCACACGTCAACGGGTAATAGATGAGAGAGGGAAAGATTCTTAGTCCATGTTTGAGTGAGATTATAATTTTCATTTTTTTTTTCTACTCATTTTCAACCAGGGAAGGATTTAGGGGGGGGGGGGGCTAGGCTGAGCTATAGCCCCACCCTCGTCCCAAAGGCCAACAAAAATATAAAATTGTACAACAGTTTTTCACGTGTAAAATTATTTTTTTTCCCGTATTAGTCGGGTTTGAAATTTTGTAGCCCGATCTTGGATTCAATCCTGGATCCGCCCTTATTTTCAACAACACATTTTTCAATAAAATAATATTTTTCATCACATCAATACTTTTTTCATCTTTTTCAATCACATATTCAACATCACATCACCCAAAAAAATGCATTATTTTCATTTTAATGCGCATCAAATTGGGGCTTAAATGTAAAAAGATTTATCTATTTAAATTCTTTCATAGGGTGTTTTTTAGCCATATTATTTTGGAAGAATATTCTGGAATAGTAGATTGATGGAGAACGTGTGGTTGAAAAAGAATGAAAAGTTATTGATGTGATGAAAAATATTATTTCATTGAAAAATGTGTGGTTGAAAATGAATAGAATAATGAAAATGAAAATTTTAATGTGTACCAAACATGGACATAATATATGTATATTCATCAATACTCGTTATAAGTTTTACCTTTTTAAGTACATAAATTCTTAATTAATTGAGAAGTTAAGTGTTATAAATAAAATTTTCTTTAAAATATATGGATGAGAAATCCTACGGACAAGAACAAAATCCATTCTATCTAATCCGACGGATCCAATTATATTAGTGATTTTTAAGACCGAAATTGTTTGAATTTAAGGATGTTAAAAGACAAAGGAAGAAAAATGAAATGTGAACAAGAACGCGTTTTCTCAAAGAAGAACAAACAAAGAACAGCCACCACTGTTCTCTCCCTCTCTCTATCAAAGACTCTTCTCTTTACTCTCTTTGGACTTTATTTTAACAAGAAAATAGCGAAAACAAACCTAATTTGGTTTAAGTGTTTTCTGTTATTTTTCATCATCGATTTGAAGAGGGAGACAAGGAAGGGTTCGTGCTTTTCTTGAGCTTTTAGAGGACCCTTTTGGGGTTTGAGTAATGGGTCATCTTTCTTTTACGATAAAATGGTTCCGTCTACACAATCCGTTGAAGCTGTTAATTTTAATTTGGGTGTTGTTTTCGATTCAACAGCACACTGTTCGGGGTTCCGATACGGATAAATCTTCTCTGCTGGAGTTCAAGGGTTCAATTTCAGACCCTTCTGGAGTGCTTTCCAGCTGGAATTTGAAAAGCGGGGATCACTGTTCCTGGGTCGGGGTTTCTTGCGATTCAGGTTCTCGGGTCGTGGCGTTGAATATTACTGGTGGAGGTAATTCTTTGTCTTGTGCTAGAATTTCTCAATTTCCACTTCATGGGTTTGAAATTAGAAGGCCTTGTTTGGGTAGCTTTAGTAAAGTTCAAATCTTGGGTAAATTATCCCCTGCAATTGCGAAATTTACTGAGCTTAAGATTTTGTCTCTGCCTTTCAATGATTTGAGTGGTGAGATTCCTGTGGAAATTTGGGGTATGGAAAAGCTTGAGGTTCTTGATCTGGAAGGGAATTTGATTTCTGGGTCCCTGCCTGTGCAGTTTAAGGGGTTGAAAAATTTGAGAGTTCTTAACCTGGGATTCAATGAGATTTCTGGGGAGATCCCGAGTTCACTGTCAAGTTGCGTGGGTCTTCAGGTCATGAATTTAGCTGGGAATCGAGTGAATGGAACTATTCCGAAGTTTATTGGCGGGTTTAGAGATTTGAGGGGGCTCTACCTGTCCTTTAATCAGCTTGGTGGGCCGATTCCAAGTGAGATTGGGGGTAATTGTGGCAAGCTTGAGCGTTTGGAGCTGGCAGGGAATATCTTGGTTGAAGGTATCCCAAAAAGTCTTGGAAAATGCACAGGGTTGAAGACGCTTCTACTGTACTCAAATATGTTAGAGGAGGTGATTCCCGGTGAACTCGGTCAGCTGAATCAGCTTGAAGTATTGGATATATCAAGGAATAATCTTGGTGGTTCAATACCGTCTGAGCTTGGGAATTGTACCAAGTTATCTGTCCTTGTGCTGTCAAACTTGTGGGATCCACTTCCTAATGTTTCTAGTTCAAGAGATAGTCTCCCGACGGGAAAGTTGCCATTCACAGCTGGCGAGTATAATTTCTATGAAGGCACGATTCCAGCTGATATTACCGTTCTCCCTAGCTTGAGGATGGTGTGGGCTCCCGGAGCAACTCTTCAAGGACAGTTGCCGGGTAGTTGGGGTTCCTGTGAAAACTTAGAGGTGCTGAATTTGGCTCAGAACTATTATTCTGGAAAAATCTCTGAGGGGTTTAGCACCTGCAAGAATCTGCATTTCCTTAATTTGAACTCAAACAGACTCACTGGAGAGATCTTTGACAAAATCCCTGTTCCTTGTATGACTTTCTTTGATATCAGTGGGAATTATCTGTCAGGTACCATTCCCAAATTCAATAACCAAACTTGTGCTCCATTTCAATCTTTACATGGAGATCCCTCAAAGTTCAATGATTCGGCATCTGCTTATATTTCGTATTTCACATACAGAACTCGAATCGAGACCCCTCTACCATTATTTGGTGATGGTGACAGTTTTACGGTGTTCCATAATTTTGGTTCTAACAACCTTACAGGCACTTTGCAATCAGTGACCATTTCATCTGAAAGATTGGGGAAGCAGACTGTTTATGCATTTTTTGCTGGTCAAAACAAACTCAGTGGACTGTTTCCTGGAAGTCTCTTTGAGAAGTGTGATCAGGTGGGAGGTATGATGGTTAATGTCAGCAATAATGGGTTTTCTGGTGAATTTCCACCAGATTTGAGCACAATGTGCAAGTCTCTGATACTCTTAGATGCCTCTCGTAATCAAATTGTTGGGACTCTTCCACGTAGCATTGATGATTTGGTTTCACTTTGGGCTCTTGATTTAAGTTGGAATCCATTGGATGGGCAAATCCCTAGCAGTCTTGGCCAAATAAAGAATCTTGAACGTCTTTCTTTGGCTGGAAACAACCTGAGCGGTCCCATCCCTGCAAGCTTAGGGCAGCTGTTCTCTTTAGAAGTGCTTGACCTGTCTTTTAACTCTCTATCGGGTGAGATTCCTAAAGATATTGCCAACTTGAGAAACTTGACTGTTCTCCTCCTCAACAATAATAACCTATCCGGGCAAATTCCCCCCTACTTGGCAAATGTGACCACGCTCTCATCATTTAATGTATCCTTCAACAATTTGTCTGGGCCACTTCCTCAGAGTGCTAATTTGATGAAATGCAACAGTGTACTTGGAAACCCATTTCTGCAACGCTGCCGTACGGACTCTTCATCATCTCCGGCCAATCAACAGGGAAGGACAGGGGATTCGCCAAAAGATCTGGGCCCTCCATCAAGAATGCCAAGCCGAGAGAGCAGTAGTGGTTTTAACTCAATTGAGATTGCATCCATAACATCCGCAGCAGCCATTGTATCAGTTCTTGTTGCTCTTATTGTCCTCTTCTTTTACACTAGAAAAAGGAAACCGAGGTCCAGAGTTACTGGAACTTCTAGGAAGGAAGTGATAGTCTTTACTGACATTGGAGTTCCACTGACATTTGAGAATGTGGTGCGTGCCACAGGAAGTTTTAACGCAAGCAACTGCATTGGTAACGGGGGTTTTGGAGCAACATACAAAGCTGAGGTTGCTCCTGGAGTGCTGGTTGCGATAAAACGACTTGCACTCGGACGTTTCCAAGGTGATCAACAGTTTGACGCAGAAATCAAAACCCTGGGAAGGCTCCACCATCCGAATCTTGTGACCTTGATAGGATATCATGCTAGTGAAACAGAGATGTTTCTTATATACAATTATTTGCCGGGTGGCAATCTAGAGAAGTTTATCCAGGAAAGGTCCACGAGGGCTGTAGACTGGAGGATACTTCACAAGATTGCTTTGGACATAGCACGTGCACTTTCCTACCTACATGATCAGTGTGTGCCACGGGTTCTTCATCGTGATGTGAAGCCTAGCAATATCTTGTTAGATGAGGACTGCAATGCTTATTTGTCTGATTTTGGACTGGCTCGGCTACTTGGAACTTCGGAAACTCACGCCACCACTGGTGTGGCTGGAACTTTTGGATATGTTGCTCCAGAGTATGCAATGACTTGCCGGGTTTCTGATAAGGCTGACGTATATAGTTATGGTGTTGTATTGCTTGAGTTGACGTCAGACAAGAAAGCTCTTGATCCTTCATTCTCTTCCTATGGAAATGGATTTAACATTGTCACTTGGGCATGCATGCTTTTGCGCCAAGGCCGTGCCAAGGAGTTCTTTACTGCAGGGTTGTGGGATGGAGGCCCACATGATGATTTGGTAGAAGTCTTACACTTGGCAGTTGTGTGCACAGTTGATACTCTTTCCACCCGGCCCACAATGAAGCAAGTCGTAAGACGTTTAAAACAACTGCAGCCCCCATCCTGTTAGCTTCATATGGAGGTATCATTTTATTGACATTGCTTAATCCATAGAAAGGCATGTCCACTTGTATTTTATGACCCTGCGCTTTAATGGAGAAAGTGTTTTTGGGTGTCTTCTTGGACTGCCATTAGGTCAGTTCCGTTCAGGTCGTATATTTTAGTTGCTTGTAAATTGTAGTACAGGTTTTCCCCCATTTTTCCATGAGATGCCCTAGATTGGGGGTTCACTGATGATTCTGCAGAAGAGTGCAGATATTTGTTTTCGACTGTCGTTTCTATTTTTTGCTGTTCAATAAGAGAACGAAGAATAGGGCTATTTTATGCTCCAGCATCAATGTTCATTACAATTCAATGTAGGAAGACATCACTATGAGCCCTTTCGGTAGGGCTTCTGAGCCAAAAGCTATTTTTTGAAATTAAGAAGTCACTTTTCGACATGTTTAAATAATTTTCATATTATTTACCATATTTGAGACACAAATATCAGAATTACCCAGTCTTTCAATCTGTTGAAAGGGGTCATTTTCATGGAACTAACGACTTTTACATGAATCTTTATTGGTGTAGTTAGTTCATTAAGTCGAATAAAAAAATAAATTATTCTACTAAATGCTTGTTCTGGAGATAACTCATAACTTTGAATAAGTTTATCGACATAATACTTCTTCTATGTATATAATTCATCAAAAAATGTACTTGGAAATTATTTTCTGCAACTAAATTGGTGGGTCCAATATTTGGGCTTCTAGGCCTGATAAAATTCTATTTTTAGCACTAGCAACATCCATGGAGAATAAGAACTTTTTTCCATCAATAGAGAACAAGGATTTATTGAATTGCACAAGTTATATTTCCATACACAAATGTTAGAAAGAATGATAAATACTACACTAATGCCACTTCATTTTCAGGCAAACCAAATTTAGAAACTACACGTTAAATTCTTTTCCTGTTTCAGCTATGGCAACAAAAAACTGTCAAAATTGCCACCAGGATACCTCGGGCCCAAATTTACGTTGAAGTGGCATTCTGACTTGGGCCTCCACGACGTCCACCTCTTCCTCTTCCTTGATAACCTTCTCCACCACGCCCACTGCTAAAGTTCGCACGAGCCCTGAAACTATCGCTTCTCACGTAGACCCGAATGACATTAAAGTTTCCACGACCCCTGTAGCTGTCGTTTTGAAAGCCACCACGAGCAGAAGTAAAACGGCCCCTACCACTACCAACTATAACAGAAACAACAGCTATATCATATTGGGTGAATCTGTGTCCTAAAAGTATATCCTAACGAATGCTCTTCTATACAGAATACTCACTGAGAATCACTACAGAGAAATCGAAAATATTCTTCGACTTACCTCGAGTAGTAGTCCTCTTTATTTCGACAACAGCTTGAAGATCATCAATAGTTATGGGTGAAGCCTGAATTTCAATTGTCTCATCATTAATGCGAATAAACGGAGGCATAATCCTTCAAAGTTTTCTAAAGTAGGAAAATTATCACATTATACATGCTAAAACACAACCATGAAATTAAAATAGTAAGATTAGAAGCCAAAACACAAGCATTTAACGCTTGAAGAAGAAGACATTAAGGAATACACTCCTCTCTGGGCCTCTGGCTGTCCTAACCAACGCGTGTGTGGATGTTGGAATATTTAACTCATAATTGACAACAATTTTCAAAACTTTTGGTTCAACCTACTATGTAGTTTCACCTCACTTTAATTCTTAAAGGCAGTTTAAAACACAACAATGATCAGCTAGGATACACGTCTGCCAAACCATAACATGGGGTCCTGGGGAGACAAGAAGTTTAACAGTATCTTTTATGTACAATACATGCAAATAACCACTAAACATGCTTTCAAGTCTGGACCAGACCTACATGAATACATGCATACATCTGAAACAGATGATGTGCAAATCATGGGTACAGTTTTGTCATTTCTTTTACTCCCACTTCTATAACAGAATATTTACTCTCTATAAGCAGGATTTTAGTAGTTTAGCTTTGATGGGACTGTGGAACAAATGTTTATGTTAAGGTGATCGATACAAGAATGGCATGCATTATTGTCATCCATCAACTACATAAAATACATAATCAGTAGAAACATAAAAATGCTCAATCAGCCAGGAATGTTGGCCTGTCTGAAAGTCTGTTCTTAATTTTTCTCCAGCATCGACTTTCCAGTTTCCATCAAGGCCACACAGAGCTTTATTGTTGATGACCAGGGCAAAGCCAGGAAATAGTTAAAAAAAAAAAAAACACGCACACAGACGCGCGCGCGCAATAGCCATGTTTTCTGATATTAAAGTAGACCTTTTCCATTTTCGAATGGAAAACATAAGAAAACTTAAGTTGCTCCTTTTTTACTTTATTTAAGAGCATTCACCATACAGAAACAAAAAAAAGAAAGAAGAAAAAGAAACCTAAGAACTAATGAAAATACATTAAGTGAAACAAGAATCTGAAGCACACAAACCTGAATTGCACTTTGCATGGAGCTGAACTCTTGAAATTCAACAAAACCAAAACAGAATCCTTGTTGCTGCAAATAGATGAGACAGGGGTAATGTACTGAGCCAGGTGGAACAAACTACAGAAGTAAGATGTCAACAGAACCAACCTTGTTACTTCTGACTTGGACCCCATTTTGCTTAATAGGTCCAAATTTCTTGAATTCTGACTCAAGCTGAGCAACCGTTATATTTAGAGGCAAATTGCGGATATAAATTGAGTGACCCTCAACTGCAAGATAATGAAGCAATCGAGGTGAAATCACATTTTTGGAATAAGTGCTCAAGAAAGGGAACAAAAAGAAAATTTTCAACATTGCTTCACACCTCAAAAATTTCATTTTTCTTTTTTTAAGATTATTTTCTTCCTTCATCACAAATATTATTAGGGTGCATGACAGATGAAAAAAAAATGGAAAATTCCTTCATAAACGAAGATTAGAACTTAACATGAGCCCTCCTGGTTAAACAACAGCATAAACTAATACCTTCATCCTCGGTATCGTGAATTTCCGGCTCATTAACAAGTGCAGTTGGGCTTGATGGTTCAGGGCCTGAAGCAGTCACAGCTGAATTAATTGACTGCTTTTCAGTTATTGTAGGAGCCACTCCCAACGTATTAGCAGGTACATAAACATTGGTTGGCCCCTTCTTTGATTGTGAACTTAAAATTGAAGCATATGACTTCTTTGGAGCATCCTCTTGGGAGGAGGAAAAATCTGATTCTGCAACTGTGGATATGTGATTCTCGTCCAAATGAGATTCACCTACCACCGGAATATCAACATCATCATTACTAACTTGCATCACATCATTCACTAGGTCATCAGCTTTCTCCTCAACAGTTTCAACATCCTCTGTTTGAGAAGTAGCCTGGTTCAGGTTGGGAAGATCCAATACTTGAGCGGGCTCTGAAAAAAAAAAATGAAAATGCCGACTAACTCCAAACAAAAATGATCTAAGACCATTGAAAGAAAGCATAATGACGTGTAATGACAAAGCAAACCTGGATCCAGGGTCAGAGAATTTGAAGGTGGTGTGTCATCAATTCCAATAATTTCCCCTGCACTGGTGTCTGATTCACTCTCACCAACATATCTAAAGACATCATTCAAAACATAATATCCTTTGTCTTGTGGAGCAAGGAAAAATGTTTGTGTGAATTTCTTTCTCAGATTGTCCTTTCCAGTCAAGCACCCAGTTACAAGCACAATCACTCCATCTTTATAAGAGTCCTGAGCATCAGCAGTCTTTATTTCTGCCTTATAGTTCTTGTAGTCCAAGGAACATATCTTATCATCGATATCCTGGTCCAACATGAAATTAGCGCCAGGCTTATGTTACTTATTTTGTTACATTGTCATTGGGATCAGATAAAGTTGGTCAATACTTGCGAGAAAATACAAATGTTTAACTCAGCCCAGCAGCTCTAGAATTGATTCTTTGACAAAATCAAGGGAAAGCTGTAGAATCTGATTTAAGTCCTTATAATTTAAAGTTAAAAAGAGGATGAATAATATGTGATACAAGAAACTGTATGATTCCTGCTTCTTATATTAATACATTCTGATGAAGTCCATGTTCGTTTCCAAGTAAAAGAAAACTTGCCCGGACAATAGCTTCTTGGACATTTTTTCCGCTACTTTTCACTCCAATCAAACTAGGTGATATATACTGATACTTCTTTTCTACCTTTCTTAAACAACTCATTCCGAACCAAACATAGGCTAAAAGTTGGCCCCTCAAGGAAAAATTCAAAATAAGGGTGTTAATGGGCAGGTATAATAACAAAAGAACTTAATACAATATATAGTTAAAATTATGCTTCATAAAAGACTTTAAAAGAGCACGGAAGGTTATTAATAGAAATCAGATAACTTCAGCAGTCCCTGATAGTGATAACAGGATTGTGTATCAAGTTTTTTTGGCTGTATACCGTATTATAAAGTTCCAATTATTTTACTCACCGGGAATAAAGAACAGCGTTCTAAGACAATTAGTGAGTCTAGGAAATTATTTGTAGTTATTTAATCCTTAAAAAAAATCTTTGAAAGCTATGTGGTATGTTTCCTTCAGTGTTTAGCCTGTAACTGTTTGTTAAAACTTAAACCTTTAAATGTTTAAAGATTAGCAGCAATATTAGTCCATTGCCCGAGCCTGCTGTTGTTAAAACTTAAACCTTTAAATGTTTAAAGATTAGCAGCAACATTAGCCCATTGTACGAGCCTTCTACCAGGGCCTCGCTAATCCTTGTTGGTCCTGGGGAAAAGGAGGCTACGTGTTCTCTCCAACTTTTTATTTAACTCTTATTTAACAAGTCCACTCCCTTCTCTAATGCTAAATACAGTAAACATGAATATCAAATACTGTCTAGAGTCTACTCAAATCCTCCACTGCACAAAACCAAAAATAAAGGGTAAAAATGAAGAAAGAAGCTACAACCATATGTTCTAGGAAACCTCATAAAACCCTCACATTTTGTTACCTTCATCATAAAGTTAATTCACGAGTTAGTGTTAGCTTGTGTCTTTCTTTTGCTTTAGACCTTAAGTGAAGATAAAGGTGTAAACGGGGCATAGTGGTTTTAGGAGGTCAAGCCACAATGAAGGTTGGAATGCTATTTTTAGCTATTGTTGTTTAAAAGTAGGGTGTAAAAGATTTATGCAGTTTTAACTATTATTCACTACTATATGATATTGTGCACAAAATGTCAAAACCGACTCGGAATGCATGATGCATGATATCCTGACATGACACGAAGAGAAGGGAAGAATGTGAGTCTTCTAAGAAAAGAGGGAGCAAAGGATTACATAGATATGCATATACAGCTTTGCATAGTTGGATGTATTGTGAAAATTATTCTAAGAGGATATATACAGTTTTCAAAGTCAGATGACTTTTCCAAAAGTTATTGTGCGAAAAAATTGTTCCACGTCTAGTATGTGAGATTTTGAATTTCAAATTCACCAAAGAAAAGAACATAAAAGAACTAATTTAGAGGAAAATTTGGAAATTATATTCCAATGTCAACTTAATTCTCGGTAAACATACTTTCATGGTTGTCACAGTTGTCATCACACCATCGGATTCTGGGCGACTTAATGCACTCGTGTCCTGGTAAAACCGGTGAACCAACTCAGGGGAGTGATGAAGAATATGGTAGTACTGCTCAACAAAAGCATTTCCAATCACTTGGGCACTAGGAGCTGAAGGGGTAGCAGTTTGGGTGGCCATTCCTATATAAAAGGAAATAATCATTTATTCAAAAAAGAATCTTGCTAATTATTTCACCACGAGGTACAGAGGGAAAAAAACAGAGTACAAAGGAGCCCTAACAATATTCAACTTCATTAAAGAAAAATATGGCATAAACCCTAGCAACTGTGCAGCATCATATGAGTTGAGCTGAACTGAATTGAAAGCACAAGTCATACAAGGTGCACCAGAATCCTTTTATGTTATAGACAACAAACAAGTGCCTATTTCTGCTTGAAATATTAAATTTCAGTAAATCTGTTCACCTGAGAAAGTTGGGAAAAAGAATTTTGACATTATTTTAACACGAGTATCGTGGAAATCTTATATAACTGAAAAGAATTGTTAACCTGGAGTTGCTAAGCAACAAACCAAAAACTGAAACCACGACGAACTCAAATGTCTAATTAAGCATCATCATTAGCAACTACATATTCATTAGCTTCAAACAAAACCGAATAAGATCACAGCATGGAAAAAACAAATCAAATAAGAAATATTTCCCGGAAACCCTAGTTGCTTGGGTTCTGAATCATGCCATAAACCCAAAGACCTTTTCCCCAAAATGCAACAGGCTCTAACTAGTATAAGACGAACAAAAATCTATAAACCGAAGAAAAACTTGATCACGGATCCAGTTTCCTGGAAACCAACCTACCGATCTAAATTATTGAGAATCAAGAACAAAACCCTGGAAGAGAAATAGAGAAAATCAAGACATCAATTACACACATTGTCAAATAAATGAAAACTCTTTAGCACATAGTTCACATTATCGTGGTTCTGACTGATCGAATCTTGAAATAGTAATTAAAAAAAATGTGAACTTTGCATGATCTGATTAAGAAAGAGAATTTTAAAAGCAACTAATTACCTGATCGAGAGAACTTAATTAGTTAAACAGAGTGAGAGAAAGTAACGATGTGATGAAGCAGTAATTGTAGAGAGAGAGAGAGAGAGAGAGGGAGAGGGAGAGGGAGAGAGAGAGAGCGCGACAGAATCAATAGAGGGGGAGGGAGATTTTGCGAAGTAATTGTAGAGAGAGAGAGAGAGCGAGGGAGAATCAATAGAGGGGTAGAGAGATTTTGCGCACGATAAAAGGAGACACGGGCTGCGACGAAATAGTAAATGCTCAAAGCTGTTTCGACTAGGAGCTGTTTAGCTGACATTAAGCCCTGTTTGGTAGTAATTAAAATCAGATTTTTAGGAGATTTTGGTAAAATATGTGATTGAAAAATAGTAGAACTCATAAAATATATGGTTAAGATGAATTATTGATTTTGACTTAAATTAAAATCTAGATTTTAATTGATACCAAACATTGGCTAAGTTCTTGTACAGAAAATGATGCTATTTTTACATTTATTGGTTACATCTTTGTTGACATGTATTATCAAAATCGGGAGATACTACAACACCCCTCTAATAGGGGGCACCACTTGACGATTTTGTAACCCATTTTGTACAAGATTTTGTACATATAAAATAATCCTTCATGTTAAGGTGTTTACAAGATTTTGTACATATAAAATAATTCATCAAAATTCGTGTCATTGATTATTTTAAATATTGTTTAATTCAAAAACAAAAATGTTGATCACCTCACACAATGTCAACGTGACTATGTCTGTAGAAAAATTGTTGTTTAGTAGTGTTGACGGTGTGTATAATAAGTGAATAATAAGTTGTGAATTATATAAAACGTGTGAATAAAAAATATGATATTTAAATTACAAGTTAAACTTTAACAACCATGCTCCACGAGCAATTATGCCCTTGTTTGGTGTATTTGATAAAAGTTAATTAAATATCAGGTTCAAAATTTGATAGAAGTTATAAATTTATAAGTATATAATTAAAATCATTTTTTGTTTTTGACTTAAATTTGTATCAATTGTTTTTGTGAAAGGAACCTATGATAAAATTTCTTACGAAGTCTATGATGTAGATTGTAATTGAATTTTTAGTATAGTTAAAAGTTGGTAAAATGTATAATTAAAAAATTGTGGATCCCATAACATATATGATTAAAATTAATTCTTAACTTTGATTTGAAATTTTAATCAAAATCAAACTGGGCAAAATATGTTTTCACCCTTTTTCTTTTTCTTTTTTCTTTTATCAAAATTTCAATAGTCTTTCCTTACATTATTTTTTTTATTATTATTATTTTTTTTCGAATTTCACCATTCCCAAATGGATCTGAACTTAGGTGATTGACAAGCCTTCTCTTTTACTATTTGAGTTAGCCTCAATCCCACCTCTATTTACATTTGTTTAGCCCTTGTTTAGGCCACATTCATTTTCTCATTCTCATTTTTCTACTCATTTTCAACCATACATTCTTCAATAAAATAATATTTTACATCATATCAATAACTTTTTCTTATTTTTCAACCACATATTCTCCACCACATCAATCAAAAAAATGCATTCTATTAGAAATAATGTGCACCAAACGGAGGCTTAGTACCATAAATTCCTTCTTTTACCTTTTTCATTAGAAAGTAATTTAAGAGCATGTTTGGTATGACTTTTGAAAAAGTCAAAATAAACTTGAGACTTAAAAAATTATTTTTGACTTCAGTTAACTAATTTTATAAAAATTGTTCTTCTTCTAACTTTTAGAAAAAGTTGGTTAAATGTGATTTTCTTTAAAAATACTTTCTGATTAAGAAGTTTTGAATAAATTTAAATATACAATATTGATTGACAATAATGGTTGACAACTATGTACTGTCAAAATTCTTGTAAAAAGCTGTTTTTTTTTTTTTTTTTAAATGAATGGATACGATGATATTAAGTAAAATATTGTCAATTAATATTGTACATATAGCACAATTGAAAAGGCTATTTTCCAAAATTCCTAAATCATAGGGGAGTTCATTTAAAAGGC
>CAIGRQ010182907.1:0-10927 GCA_903798375.1 Fraxinus sp. D2006-0159
ATTATTAAGTTTACGACTAAAGTAAAGCTAGTCTAGTAACGTTTTGATCCATACGGGTCGGGGCACTACATTGCAAACATTATTTGCAATAATGAATCTGATATACAAGGGGTTGTTCTTGTTCATACAACTAAAAGGGGTCTAAATGAATGGGGGTTGGATTTTGGTTGTTCTTTCCACATGTGTCCTGTTAAAGAATGGTTTATTGATTTTAATGAACTTAGTGGTGATCAAGTTCAAATGGGAAACAATATGACTTGTCAAATTAAAGGGAATGGAAATCTGAGACTCTTAATGGACAACAATTATACTCTTGAACTACATCAGACCAGATATGTTCCTGATCTTCAAAGAAACTTTATATCTTTGGGGCAATTGGATGATGAATATAAAATAAAAATTCAAAAGGTCTTACTCAAATTAGTCTTAACTCAAAACAGATGATTTTCTCTCCTAGATGCAATGGTATCTTCATACTGCAAGTTGAACCTTTAGTTGGCAATAGCTCTGTAGCTGTGAAGTCTCAGACTATTAAAGCCTTGATTTGGCATATGAGATTATGTCATATTAGTTAAATGGGATTGATGATTTTAAACAAACTAAAATGTTTTGGAAAAGATAATATTGAAAATCTTAAATTTTGTGAAGATTGTATTGTTGGAAAACAAAACAGATTGCCTTTCGAAACTGGAATTCACAATTCCACTTCAGTTCTTGATTACTTACATGCAGACCTATGGGATCCTGTATCTGTTAGTACTCTTAGTGGTTTCAGATTTTACTTGCTGATTGTGGATGATTTTTCAAGGAAAATTTGGACTTTTCTTTTGAAAACCAAAGCTGATACTTTTCAAAATTTTAAGCAATGGAAACTTATGATTGAAAATCAAAAAATAAAAGGATTAAGGCACTTATGATAGATAATAGTTTGAAATTCTCCAATTATGAGTTTGATCTTTTTTGTAAAGAATGTAGAATTCTAAGACATAGAACAATAACATACACCCCTCAGCAAAATGGTATTGTCGAGAGGATGAATAGAAAACATTATTGGAAAATGTGAGATGTATGTTATTTAGTTCTAATTTTCCAAGATTTTTCTGGGATAAAGCCCTAAAAACAGCCACTTATTTGATAAATAGAATTCCTTCAAGTGCCATTAATTTTCAAATCCCCGAACACTTATCGTCTGAAGAATCTCCAAATAATTTCAAATTAAGGGCATTTGGTTGTGCTGTATATGCTCATCAAGATGCAAGCAAACTAGATCTCAGATCTCAAAAATGTGTTTTTTTAGGTTATAGAGAAGAAACTAAGGGTTATAGACTATGGGTAAGAGAGAAGAATGGGTATAAAGTCATCATCAGTAGAAATTTTGTATTTGATGAAAATCAGTTTCCTTGTAAAGCTTCTTTACGTCAGAATACTGATCATCCAACTCTGATTAAAGAAACTATTTTGGAAAATCAAGATCAAAGCAATTCTGAACCTGAAAATTTGATTGATGTGGAGTCTACTCAATTATCAACTGATCAGTCTCTAAATGAATCTGAAACAGAAGAGTATTTTCAAGATACTTCCCTTGATAAGTATCAATTGGTCAGGGATAGGGGTAGAAGGAATATGATCCTTTCTACTAGAATTAACACTAATTAATTTGTGACATTCTATTATGAACTGGAATCTGTTAATTTTGAACTTACGACTTATGAAGAAGCTATAAACAGTAAAGATTCTAAGCTTTGGCTGGAAGCTATACAAGAGGAAATATATTCTTTTCTTAAGAACAAAACTTGGTTTCTTGTAGATAAACCTAAACATCAAAAGATAGTTGATTGTAAATGGATTTATAAGATTAAAGAAGGTGAACCTAATACCTTGAGGAAAAGGTACAAGGCTAGACTTATTGCTAAATGATTCACAAAAAAAGAGGGTATTGATTATAATGAGATCTTCTCACTTGTTGCAAAGTATACATGTATCAGAATTCTACTTGCTTTAACAGCTTATTTTAATTGGGAATTAGACCAGCTTGATGTTAAGACTGCCTTCTTAAATGGTGATATTGATGAAACCATCTACATGCATCAATCAAAAGATTTTGAATTACATTCAAAATCTGAACAGGTTTGTTTGTTAAAGAAGTCTCTTTATGGACTAAAACAGGCTCCCGGGCAATTGTATAAGAAATTTACTCTTATGTTCAGAATTTGGGCTTTTCTAAAAGTAACATTAATTCATGATTTTTCTATAAAGGTTCAGGTGGACCTGAATCTGTTTATCTACTGCTTTATGTTGATGATATGCTTCTTGCCTGTTAAAATAGATCTAAAATTGATTTTGTTAAAGAAAAGCTTAAGACTGAGTCTGAAATGAAAAACCTAGGGCAAGCTAAGAGAATTTTAGGAATAGAAATTAAAAGAGACAGAAAAAACTGCATTTTGTATGTGAATCAAAATTCTTATGTAAGTTTGCTATGATCGATTGTAAATCTGTAACCTTGCCCATTGCAAACCATTTTAAACTTTCTAGTGAGCAATCTTCTAAAACTGATGAAGAGCATGATAAGATGTCTAATATACCTTATGCTAATGCCATTGGCTCTATTATGTACCTTATGATATGTACTAGACCTGATCTACCTCATGGAATAAGTATCCTTAGTAGATTTATAGCTAATCCTGGTAAAGCACATTGGTTGGCTATTAAATGGATGATAAGGTATTTAAAGGATTCCACTAACTTGGGTTTAAAGTTTCGAAGATATAATGAAGGTGTTATTTTAAAGAGCAATACATATTTTGATTTTGCTGGTGATTTAGATAAAAAGAGATCAACATCTTCTTATGTGTTTACTCTTTGTGATGGTTGTGTGAGTTGGAAATCTCAATTGCAAAAGATTGTTGTTCTTTCATCCACAGAAGCTGAATATATTGCAGCTTGTGATGCTGTTAAAGAAGGTCTGTGGCCGAGAGGTTTTTTAAATGAGTTTGGTTTTATAAATGAAATGGTCAGAATATATACTAATAATCAAAGTGCCATTCATCTTAGTAGAAATCCTGTTTTTCATGATAGGACCAAACATGTTGACATTAGATTCCATTTTGTTAGAAACATGTATGATAAATGTTTGATTAGCTTGATTAAAATACCTACTGAGTTTAATCCTGCCGACTTTGGTACTAAGGTGTTACCTTTAAACAAATTCAGAAATTGTTTAAAACTGTTGAATATCAACTGAAGGTAATGTTCTTGTCAAGTTTTTAAGTTAGTTTAATTTTTGTTGATTGTCAATTCTAATTATTTTTCTTTTATAGGTATGTTAGAGCAAATGAAACCAAATAGTTATGTTTGAATCCACAAAAGGAATTATCAGAATAGTTCGACAAGGTGGAGAATGTTAGATATAGGCTATCTCTTTATTCTAATCTCTTGGGCTTCTATATTTTGTTTGCCCTGTTTTGTTATATTACTTGGGATTGTGTGTATTGCTTGAGCCAAATGGTTTGCTGTTTTATTAAGTGGTGTAATTTTGGCTCTACATGTGGCACAATTTGGACATTTGGATGGAGAAACTAAAGGGTTGTTTTTATCCCCTTTCTGGACTCTTCGATTGTTTGGCCAAGTCATTCTGTATTCTAGGTTTTTCTCTTGGTTTTCTTTCTCTTGAGTAGTTTTCTCTCTAGTTTTTAGTTCTTAAGATCCTTTGGTTGTGATCTTTGTAATATCTTAGTGATATTCTTGAGTGTATTGTGTATATGCTAGAATAGTGGAGTGAAAACTTGTATATGAGAGGCTAGAGAGAACATTGAAGAAATCGAACATTTGTAAATCTGTGCTTTGTGATTTCCTTAGTGGATTTGAGCTTAATCTACTTGGTAGATGCGCTCAACGGGTGAGTGGCTATTTAGCTTAGCATTCGAGTCCCAAAGGGGACAAAAAATTCTTCGTGTTCTCTCTTTATTATTCTGTAATTTGATGATTTTGTGTTTGTTGCTACAAAACGTTGATTCTGGACCAACAAAGCTGAAATGCATAACCTTGAATTTGAATTCAACATATCTAGTTACCACCATTCTCTACTCATACCCTGCCTTGATACATGCAATCATTTCAATCTTAAATCAATTTTTGTGAAGTGAGTTTCCTTCACAAATGGTCAAAACATTCCGTTTGAGAAGAATGTGATAACTGTTCTTCTCTATAATCATCTTAAGAGCTCAATAGTTACAAAAAACATATTGAGTGAGCCATTAACATACTTTTGAAATAAAAATGGAGCTCTAAATGGTAATTTTGTTGGAATGATGCCTTGGCCCATAATTTTTGTCAATTATTTCCTAAGATCCTCAAGCTCAAGTTAGGATGATATGGTGCCTAGAAGAAGGCTTGGAACCCAAAATAAGCTCAATCTCATGATCCATTGCTTTCCACGGTGGTAATCTTTATGGTAGTTAATCTGGCATAACATCTTAAATTCTTACAAAATCTTTCTCACAAGTTTTTGGACAAGTATAGTCACTTCTTCAATCTCTTCTCGAATGATGTACACATAAACAAATGCGGAAATGACACATTACTTACTCCCGATCATCTCATCATCAAAGTATTGGTACGTGGTAGCACTTTGTGTCCACAAGGAATAACAATCCCAAAATTAGTTTGAATTCATCAATCTAAAATGTTGATAAGTTAGTTATCCTTTCAAAAGGTCCAACTTTAGTGAGCACATATTTAGCTACTCTGACAATCAACTGAGTAGTTGAGTTGATTTCCTTGAATTGTCCACCACATTTCCCTAGCACAAGCCTAAGTAGCTATACTTCAGCACTTGTAAAACAGCTATGAGTAACTCTAATTAACTTTCCATTGATCGTCACACCAATATGCTTTAAACCTGGTCCTACAGACATTAGGATTTGGCTCTTTCTACTCGATCTTTTTCAAACGTGACTTTCTTTGATCATTTGGTGTAATATTATGTCGCATCGTTGGGAGAACATTCCAAACTTGTCCTTGTCATTCTCATATTCAGCCTCTCACTAGTTTTCAGCTTGTAGGATAGCTAGTTTTGAGCTAGATACACAAGCTGCTAGTTGGGTCAAGGCATTTATAAATTTGTGCGAGCAATCCTTCAAATAACGAGGCTCATTGTATAGTAAGCATTTATCTTTTAGAGAAGTGGCACCATTTATTCTCAAGTGCCTTTCTTTTATTCTAGTTCCCCTAATTGTTTCTTAGTGGCTTCTTTTTTATTGATAATATTGTGTTCCCTAACAATTGAGCTTGAGCTAGGTTCAAAGGATTTGTTTCCTCTCCTTTGGACTGATTATCTTCTTGTGGTTGGTCCTTTTTTGGTTCAGATTGATGATATTTCATCAATTTTGGCAAATCCTATTGTTGTGCTCAGTTGAGCAAGTGTCTAGAGTTTTTAGTGATTCCTCAAAAGTGGAGAGCTTATTCTTCTATAGTATGTCCCGAACATCCAGCATATGCCCAAAATAGGCTTCCACCTAATCCTAGATGGAACTACTGTGTTTCAACTCTCGTAATGTTTGTGAAGCCTGATATTCTACAAATTCATGGAAAAAATTATTGCCTTATTTAGGTGATCTCAAGGTCTATCTAGCAAGTTGGCCTAGATATCTTCCTATTTAGTTCTCCATCATACCTTTGCATCTCTACGTAGATGCATGGTAGTTTTCGATACTTTTCTTGCCTCGTCTTCTATAGCTGCAAAAAAAGTACAGTTCCATAATCAAATAGGACGTTTTCTACTTCTTTTGCATTACGTGCCCCTCTTTAGGAGCGTGGTATACTAATTTTGAGCCTTAGAGTATACTCGTGTGCAGGAGATTACCCATTTCTAATCAAATGTTAAAGAGTTTGTATATGAAATCTAAACATTTCTATTTCTCCCTACACATTGAGAATGATAGTAGCAACAGCAATTATCACTGCACAAGCCATGCAGCATCATCCAAACTGACGTGATTCATAAATCTTTGCCTTAGTCATCTCGACCATTTCCTCGAGGATCTCAAAGGTTTAGCATAATTTGTCATTTTGCTCTTCAAGCATTTTAAGACATTGCTTTGTAGTAAGGATTCCATAATTATCAACCACCTCGGTGGTGTTCTACAAATTCAACTCCATTTCTTTAATATCGAGGGTTGTGAGTCGAAGCTTTGATACCAATTATTTTGGGACACATTCTTGATAGTACAAAATAGGGTATTTGGTGGAAACTAAAATTGGATTTTTAGTAGATTGTGATAGAAGTTTTTGAAATGTGTGGTTGAAAAGATGTGAGACCCATGAAAGATATAATTAATATTGATTGTTTGACTTTGATTTACATTAAAATCTGATTTTAATCTGTACCAAACATGACCTAGATATGTTGCAACAATAGTCTGCACCACGAGAGTACTTTCCATCTATTTTTGGGTCTAGTTGCAATAATGATGATTTAGAACCTTGGGCGGAAAAATAATGAAGAAGCTTACTAAAGAACTAAATGGAAAATGCATTGACAATTGTTTGTTCATTGTTTGATGAAAATAGTAAATTACAATGGTTGATGAAAATAGTAAATTACAACGGTTGGTGCCTGAAAGCAATACAAAAGTTTAGAACCCCTATAATAGGTTACACAAGAAAAACCTAAGTGACAAATAAACGTTTAAAACTTGAGAAATCGTAAATACTTACAGATGACAAAGTACTTTTATAATTGAAAAGGTCGTGGTTGAGCAAACGACAACTGCAAAGGTCAAAGGCTAAGTAGAGCGATGCCCTTTGACACTTCGAAATGCGTTTTTTTACCTATATTTGGACGAAAATTGTCCATTTTCTATCATGAAAATAAAGATGGCAATGAGGCAGGTATGGGGTGAGTCGACCATTCAAGTCATTCGTCATGTCGAATATTTTTGTTACTGTATTCCATCCCTATACCCAATTAGGATGGGTTTTGGATGGGATCGGGGCAAGTTTCCTACCCCGTTTATCGCGCCTATTTATTTGTATTTATTTTATCTTTTGCTTTGTTTTTATATCTTTAGTTAGTGAATAATGTTACTTTTTTTTCAATTTGTTAAAAACAAATCACGTTCTCTATAAAAATGATGATGATTTTTTTTTTGTTCGAGCCACATTATAATTTGAGAATGCATTTTGGAATAGTAAATTAATGGAGAATGTATGGTTAAAAATAAGGATTTTCTGAGTTTGCGCGTAAAATTATTTTATTGAAAAATGTGATTGAAAAGAAGAGAAAGAAAAATGTATTTTGAAAATAATTGAAATCAAACAAGTGATAAATTTGAAATTTTTTTAAACAGGGAAGGTGGCAGGCAGAGACTATGTTTCTCTTACCCCGTGTCGTACCTTCTTTGGGTCAACGATCCCCATCCTGCCACCACCTCGTTTACCCGATTAAGCGGATAATATCCATCCTATTATCGGGCTGAACAGATTATTTTGTCATCTCTACATGAAAACAAAATCTCGGGATATATTTAATTGATGCATTTAAAGACTTTTAATGATTTTAAAATGTTTATGAATATTTAATATAAGTTTTTTGAAGGCTCCAAAAGTATTGGTATATTCAATATAAACAATTATAAGCTTTTAAAAAGATTTTAAGAATAACGATTTATTCAATAAAAAACTTTTTAAGAGCCTAAGTCGTGTGGTATTAAAAATATCAATGACTTTTAATTCTTTTGTTAAAGTCCCTAGATACTAACTTTCAAGCAAAAAAGTACAATAAATAAATCATACAATCTTTCTTTCATTCGCCCTAAGATTT
This sequence comes from Fraxinus sp. D2006-0159, assembly GCA_903798375.1. Lineage (NCBI taxonomy): Eukaryota > Viridiplantae > Streptophyta > Magnoliopsida > Lamiales > Oleaceae > Fraxinus > Fraxinus sp. D2006-0159. The sequence goes on from CAIGRQ010182907.1 coordinate 7,820, forward strand.
TGGAAGACTTTCACAAAAGAATTTTTTTAATGTATTTTTTGTCATTTTAATATTTTTTTTTCATTTTCTCTTCCACGAACCCTAAAGTCATAATTAAAAAATTATTATTTTTCTCTTTTCCACTGGATATATATGTTCTTTTTTTCTTTTCTCTTTCTTTATCGTTCCTTCCCTTTCTAAGGGAAAAAAGATTACATCGTAATGAAAAAACTCTTCTAAATTATTTTTTTCTTTCTTTTTCCCATTCAATTTTTTATGGAAAATATCAATTTGTAATTAAATTTTATAAGATTTTATTAAAAAAAAAGACTAATTTAAATTTTAAATATATTATTGGTTTTTTACTTTTTAAAGGTTTAACATATTGATAATATTGAAAATTAGATATTTCTTTATCAAAGAATGTGACATATTGTAATATATATGACTAATCTTCTAAGTACCATTGCTTAGTTTGTCTTAACTTATGCTAAGTACTCGGGTGATTTGATATACTACAATAGGTAATAAGAAATAATTGTTGGTTATATATATGAGGGACAAGGAAGGAGATGATAAAATACTTTAAAATTTTTTATTCTTTTAAAAATACTTTTATTATATGAGGGAGGAGGAATGAGACGATAAGGATGACATCAACAATCTCAAGTGAATTTTATTTTAAATTAAATTTTTCGAAAGTCAAATGAATTTTTTAAAATTTTATAGAAGTTTTAAAATCTAAATCTATAGAAGTGTACGAAAGACTTTTATTAAGACCCCCTTTTGGATCCCAATATTTGAAATTTTAATGATTTGAACAGTGTTTTTTTTAAAAAAAAATGCACGGTTAAAAAAGAAAAAAAGATTTTGAAATTACATATAATATTAATTTATTGAAGAATATGGTTAATAAGAAGTGAGAGAAAAATGAATTATCTAATTTTAATGGAGGCACATGGGCTAATTATATACAAATCTTTAATAGTCGACTAATTGCACAAAAGTTAATCACTTTAAAAAAAAAAGTCCTTAAAACCCTAAGCTTTAACTAACTTGCTAATTTTTAAAAGCTAAGAGCTAAGTTGTTACAAGTCTTTAATAGTCCACTAATTGCACAAAAGTTCATCACTTTAAAAAAAAAAGGCTATAAAAGTCCTTAAAACTAGGGGTGGGCATGAGTTGTGTTGGGTTAGGTCGGTTTTTGCTTCAACCCAAATCCAACCCAACATGATTGATTTGATCAAAATTTAACCCAATCCAACCCATGTAAACGTTGAAATCCAACCCAACCCAATCAACTATCGGTTGGGTTGGGTTGGATTGATCAGTTTGTGACGACTTGTCAATAAAAATTAAAGAGGTTTGTTAATCAACCCACCCAATACTGACTATACGTTAATTTACACTTGGAAAACAAATTTTTTTGAATAATAGTATTCTTACTTCTTAGTTATTTTAAATAAAAATAAATAAAAACTAGAAACTTTCACAAAATTTTTATAAGCTTCCACTTTGTGCAGTTTCATTAGCAGTTTGAAGAAAAAAACAAAACTTGCGATCAATATATGTAGTAACTTTTTACTTTACAATCAATATTATTATAAATATTGTCAGACATTCATAAAAAATAGTAAAAAAGTGAAGCATGCTATATAAAGTCAATGTAGAAAAAGAAAGTGTAAATTAATGAACAAGAAGTAAGACTCTTTTTACTTATTAGACATTTTTTTAAAGAGGCAAGCCGGGTTGGAAGGGTTTATTCGATTTTCATGAGTTAAGCCCATAACCCGACCTAATCCAACCCGCCTACACAGCCAAACCACCCAAATCGTGTAAAAACAACAAAAAAACCAACTCAACCCGATCGGGTTGGTTCGGTTTGGGCGGGTTTTGCCCACCCCTACTTATAACCCTAAGCTTTACCTAACTTGCTAATTTCTAAAATCTAAGAGCTAAGTTGTTACAAGATGTAAAAATAGAGAACTAACATTGCAATTTTCCTTCCGAACTGTGCTATAGAAGAAAATGTACTCAGAGTGTATTTGGTGCATATTAAAATGAGGGAATGCATTTTTTGAAGTGATGTGATGATGAATATGTGGTTGAAAAAGAAGGAGTTATTGATGTGATGAAAAATATTATTTTATTGAAGAATGTGTGATTGAAAATAGGATAATTGGCGCAAAACGTCCCTAACTTTGACGGCTTTTGTGGAAAACGTCCATACCTTTCATTTTTTGACGTAAAACGTCCCTACCTTTTACATTTTTGGCGCATAACGTCATTTTTACCAATTTTTAACATAAAATGACAATTATACCCTTCCATATAAATAAAACAAAAAAGAAAAGAAAAGAAAAATAAACAATAAATTGCAATATGCTCCTGAACTTTTTAGAAAAGTGCAAATCAATCCAAAACTTATGAAAATATTAAAAATAACAAAAACTCATTCCCTCTCTTCTCCTCCACCCCTCCCCTCGCCTCCTCCGCTGCAGCTGCCGCTGCCACCAAAATCCTAAACCATTCCACCCCTCACCTTTTTCTCTCAAAAAANAATCAATCCAAAACTTATGAAAATATTAAAAATAACAAAAACTCATTCCCTCTCTTCTCCTCCACCCCTCCCCTCGCCTCCTCCGCTGCAGCTGCCGCTGCCACCAAAATCCTAAACCATTCCACCCCTCACCTTTTTCTCTCAAAAAAAGGTGTTGAAAAAAAGGTAAAAAAATTGCCTCTTTATATATTTCTTCATTCTTCAACCCATTTTCTCAACACCTTACAAATCCCATATTTCAAATTTCTTCATAAAAGACTTGAAAAACCATAAAAAGGAAAATTTTAGGAGCCAATAACTGAATAAATCGGTGGTGGTGCATTTGGAGCAATACTCACGTCTATCACGTGCGATAATTGTTCTTCCAATCCAGCCATCTGATCATGAAATCTCGCATTATCATTTTCAATTCTAACTTTAATTAGAGGCAGATTTGACATAGATGGGTGATAAGTGTGTTTTTGCGCACTTATTTAATACCTAGACAAGCTAATTATTGATTAAAATGAGTGGATTTCTACTCATAATTGTGTAACATTTGCTTTTGTAGGCAACAATCATCCAAAAGA
>CAIGRQ010182935.1:0-22918 GCA_903798375.1 Fraxinus sp. D2006-0159
ACTAATCAATTATGAATAAAAAAAAGCACTTTTCAGTAAAATAAGTACTTATTTTCCACACAATAATTCAGGCACTTTGTGTGTGAATGAGAGTGATTTAGAAGGGAAGATTTTTTGAAGGTTGAGTTCAACGTAGGCGAAGAAGATTTTTGCACTGCTATTTATTCGTTTCTGTGAGAAAATTTAAGGAATAGGGATATTTTCTGGGGCACTGGCTGCAGATTTGACACGTGTTAACGTATAGATTTTGACTGGATAAAAATTCTCAGAACTTTTCTTTTAAAAGGAGTTTCGACGTCGTCGTTTTGATATGATTGTGGGCTTAAATATGGGCTGGGCCATACGTCTGGACCGGCCCAACAGGTAAAGGGTTCGGGTGAAACTTATATCGGCATCGTGTAATCTTTCCGAAAATTAAATTCTATTGATCTAAAGGAATAAATTTATAGAAATGTCATCTTCAAGGATTTTCTATTAACTAACGACAATACAAATGCCAGTTTTAAGTACCGGTTTTTACACTCAGTTGAGAATTATCACAACAGGTTAAACAGGCGTTGCACGTTAATTAGATAATGTAAAGCCTATAAAAGTCGACATACAAATTATATTTACAACCTCGACATACAAATTGAAACCAATTTGATGTGCTTATCATATGCATCCATTCACTATATAGGTTTATGTTTAAAAAATATATATAGTATATTAATTCAACCTTGAGAATGAGAAAATTTGTATTTGAGAACTCTCAATATTCAATACATTACATGCAACATTAATCTAATCTGACAAAATTGTTCACTAATCCAAAAAAAAATAACATTTTGACAAGTTCTAATAATCATGAGATCTTTGAGGATTTTGCAGATTGAGTAAAACATCAAAACAGATAAATATCAACTCTTCAGTGAATATGTTAATAAAAAGGAGACATTAACTGATGCTACCAAAAATCGCACGTGCTGATTTCCCGTGCTTGACGACCGAGGACGAGCACGTTCGAGGTCTTCTAGTACTCGAAACAAAGTCATCAAGGTGTGGCATCGTCGCCCCTCCGATATTTAAATCAGAGAGAGAATAGAGAAAGAACGTATATGCTGAAATTGTATGTAAAAACTTACCTGAATGATGGATGAGACGGGTGTATATATAGAGGTAGGTGGTGGAGTTCCAGAAGAATTCATCTCCTTGTTCTTAGGAAATAGTGTTGAGATGGGGGTCATATGGAAGTCTCCAATACCTGCAATACCCGCATGAAAATGGACTCCTTGTTGTCCTAAAATTTGTGAATAGCAAAAGTTGGAGGATTCTTTTCGCATAAGGACTGATGATGCTTGATCACTGGGTATTTTGATATGGAGTAAATTTCCCGAGCATGTACCCCGAGGAGTGTTGACGTCACATTTGAGCCATTCCATGGAGCCAGTCCTCGAGCTATCATGAGTCCATGTCTCGAGGATAAAGTACCCGAGGACTAGGGCCCCTGAAACATGGAATGGGGCACCTGGGAAGTCCTCGTGCTCGAGATGCTCCTATGAACGACCACATCATTAACTATTATTAGTATTATGACATTAAAACACACATGGGCAGTACCCCTCGTAGGGGTTGGGGGACAACGCTCCCGTACGGGGCTCGACCTGACCGGTCGGTCGAGGAGGCAGCGTCCCTCGTGGGGACTCTGGAGCAACGCGCTCGAAAGGAATTATGATTTTCGTGCAAGGAATGAAGTTGTGTTTTTTAGTGGGGATGGAATGTTTTTTTGCTATTTTTTTTTTTCATTCTGAATTCAAACATAAGAATAAAAAATGTAAATATTAATATCTAATAAAATTGAATGTTTTCTAGTATTAATATTAATAGAATGAAATGTTATTTTATGGAAAAAGAATAAGAAATAATTCAGTAATAATTTCAAATATAGTAAAGTATTTTTTTTCTAGCAAAAAAAAAACGGCAGACACGGTGGTGTCCGTTGTGTCTCTGTGTCACACGGAGACACGCCCATGTCTCCGCGCCACACGGACACCATTTTTTTTTTAATATCCTAGTAGTGAAGAATACACTAAATTCTAAACATAGAATTCAATCATAATACACATTATACATGAACTAAACTTGGAGCTTGAATGTGTCAACAAACTTAATAGCAGTGTCATCGACACCATCATCCTCATCAACACCTTCAACAGAAGGGTTTGCACCAATGTCTACACCAACTCTACACCAACTGCTCCCTGGACAACTCACTATAATCCACCACAAAATTACAATGTAAAAATCTTGCAAAGGAGACATAATAATACAATCATCCAATATTTCCTAAGATAATCCAAACAAACAAGCAATTAAAAAATAAAGCAAATTGATAAATGTTTACTGAGTCAATGAACATAATGATGTTACAAATAACTAAATCTAATGAAATAAGTAAAGATCTTTACCTTTCCTCAAACAATCTCATTATTAATTTCATTGTATGGAAATGAGATTAAGAGAAGTTCTTCACCTAAAAATTAAAAATAAGAATGTCAGTCGTGGTGAAAACATTAATTGTTATGGTGATCTGGAAGGCCAATTAAACTCCCCAGAAACAACTCACCCCGAATTGCGCAAACTGCTGACCAGAGCGGGTATGTCATCGTCAGGTCCATGCACTATGAAAGAATCGAAAGATGAATCCACAAGGCAGTCGGTGGAGTTTCGAACACCAAATTTATGTCATTCTTGGAGAAGTGAAATTAATGGAAGGGTTTTTAGCGGTGTAGCAATTTGGCGTATGGCTTAATTAATGGTGATGGATTGATGAATGATGGGGAGTGGTTAATTGCGTGTGAAAATGGAAGATGCTATGGGTGATGGGTTGCATGAAGAGGTGAAAATTTCAGGGAAAAAATGAATTATGACGACGACGGGAAATCATGACACTTGACCGGTCAAGTTTTTGCCTCTTTTATATTGTAGTGATAGTGTAATGGCAAAAGAAAAGGTCGAAATGATTGATATTTTGGATCTCTTGTTCATGTTTATAGACATTTCAAGTTGTCTCGGGAGTTAATTACAAGTATTTGAATGTTATATTTTGTTTTAAGATGTTTTGTTTTGGGTATATATGTTTGTATTGACAGTTGACTTCCGAAAGCTTAAATCATATATTATAGTACGTCGTGTCATCACAATGTTAGTTGAACTTAAAAAGTAAAATGCATTCATCATCTAGTCTATTTGTGACGAGTCTATTTTGAAGTTCAAGTTCGTACCTATTATATATGGAGTTTGAGGCAAATTTTATAAATTAGGCCCCAATCCCTTCAAATTGTATGTGCCTGCTAAATTGGTTACATATGTTTATATTGACTTCTAAATGTCTAAATCATATATTACAGTATAAATATTGCCTTGTCAACACAATATTAGATAGTTTATTTATGACGAGTCTATGCTGGAGTTCAAATTCGTACTCTGACAATGGAGCTTGAGGCAAACTTTATAAATTGGGTCCCCTAAAGGACCTTCAAAACACACGTTCATTCAATTTTTTTTATTTTTTTTTTATTTATAAGAGTTTTATGGAACCATGTGTTAACTTAGAACTCAACCATAAAATGGCAAAGATAAAATATATCATACAAAATATTTATATTATAATCGAATAACAAGACCCGAAAATGTACAAAGCGGTCACTCAAATATTACTTGTCTTGCGGTTTTAGAGGCAAAATATTATTCAAATTTGGATAATGTAATTGTTCAACCATTTAATTCTCAATTAATGATATAGTCAATCCACACAATCCTTAATGTGCCAAATACGTTTTTATCAACTTCAACTTGAAGAAATTTCTTTCTGCAAATACAACTATAATCGGTAAGGTTGGCAAATTTTATAAGCATATGGAAAACAATCATCAATTTTCTTCCAAAATTGGAAGAAATCAACAACTCTCTTTGTTTCACTCGGTAAATAACACATCAAAACTGTTAGCTTCAAATATAAATCACTTTCATTCATATCTGAATGTCCATTATGTTTCAAATATTGCTCAAGATTCTCACAAGACTTTAAAAAATGACAACAATCGAATGTTGCCCTACAAATTAAAGCAAAGCCCAACGTTCTCTTTATGTCTTTTAAATTGTTCACATCAAGCTTGATCAATTATAAAAAGGGAAATAATCAGCTCTAAAAAATTCCAGCTGATTGATTTAACTAATCACTATCACTTTTATCAAACTGCTTCTTTCTTTGAATGGTATGTTTTCCTCGGAATACAACTTCAATTTTCATTTCACTTTTCATTTGTTTTGCTTCATACATATCATTAGCAAACCCATTATTTTTATAATCTTCGACAAAAGAAGCAAGTGCTTCTCGAAGGTTGATAGTGTAATCATTCCGACCGGAATAAATTTACTCATAGTATTGATCGTATACAATAATCTATACATATTACCATGCCAATAAAGAACTCAAAATTATCGAATTCATATATTGTTAAGGAATCAACTTCACTCTTTGTTTATAATCTTCACTAATGTCTACCAAGTCAAATAAAGCGTCACTTATTTGTGAAGTTTACTCTTTTATATATTTAACACTTTCGACATTATTTTTCTGACGTATTGTGATCATTTCCATGTCAAGCTTTCCACCCCATCCTTGAAAATTTCCATCACTTGGGAAAGAAGAGAACAATTTGCTGATGCATTGTATGACTCCGAAGAAAGACAACAATCTATCACGTTAGATAAGACTATAACAACATGGAACACAGTAAGCTCTAGAATTCATTTCAAATAATCTTCTTTGCACATCTTTGTGCTTCCAAGCTCACGTTAGATATGTTTTCATAACATTGTCCTATGATATCATCAAGCTTAAGATTGATTAAAATATTTTTAAGCTCTGTTAAAAGTTGAAATCGTGATTTATCATCGAGTTTAAAAAATTCAAGCCAATGTTCTTCTATCATTGTTGAGTTTGTTGGAGTATCTACAAATCGTATTGTTGACGTGGAAAAATGTATAAACAAAATTCAAGCCAACTTAAAGATTGAACACAAATTTGATAGAGGATTCATCAAATGATTGTAAGATGATAAAGCAGTAATCTTTTTCTCCTAATTATAGGAGATATCTGAAATATGAGAGAAATACAAGAAATCTGTATTGTTTCCATCAATCCGTGTCCTTCCCCTTTTCCTATCGCCTTCTCTAGGTTTATATAGGAAAAATATGCATGCATATTGCATGTATATAGTACCACTGTCTTGTCAATCCTGATATCGAGTTGAATGAATGCTTCCGCTAGTGTAATAGGATTGGTGGCCGAGCTCAAATCTGTCAGTTGATTGTGAGTTCCTGATACAGTTAGTCCCCAGCAATTAATGCATTACTTAGGGAAGGAAGCTAAAATTTCTGATTGGAAGACAATGTGGGCATTGATGCGAGATCTTTACACATGCTCATGATTGATTGGTTGCTTATATATTCTGTCAGTTATTCTCAATCATTATTCACTATTCCGCTTTGAAGGACTACAAAAGCTTCCTGGGTAAGCTACTGGAAATCTAAGCTGAGCTTGCACCCCGAGCTTGCATTATCATCTCTCCATTGAGTACGTAAATCCGAACTTAGCGACCTCGGAGATCGGTGTCAACAGTTACCCCCAGGTCAGGTCTTGCCTAGGTAAGGGACTAACCTTATTGAAATAATTTGGCACAACTTCCAATTTTAGCAATAATTACCCGTCATAAATGTCAGAGACACATGTCACCTTATGAGCTGTGAGGCACCTTCCTTCTTCTGGAAGCATTATTTGATGACAGTTAATCATTTAATTCGTATTTCAACGGTTCAGATCTTGTCTTTTAACATGTCTCCATTTTCAAATAACCTTTTCACTTTTCATTTCTTCACTTTAGCATTCCAAACTTCCCAGATTTTTGCTCCACGAATTTTTCTTTGACCTTTTATTTTCTTCGGACTGTCTGGAAGTGTTTTTCCCTATTCTCATCGCTTCTTTTTATCCTCCACCCCCCTCCTAACCCTATTTCACCTCCCCTTCTGACCCTACCTCAAACTCACCTAGGAGTATAGAGCATAGATGTAAGATGAGAGAGGGGACAAGGGGAAAGCAGTAGTAGGGACCGAACTTGGAGGACAGATTCTTTTAGGTCGGTAATTACTGCAGACTCTTTAGCAACGATTAGGGGTAAATATAACATACCTCCTTATTTGAGTTGGTAATCCCTTCTTCTTCTGACCGAGCTAATACTCCCCAACGGGATGTGTTGCTCTTAATACCGTTATTCTTCAACCCGGTCTGAGGCTTCCTTTTCCCAAAATTATTCACTCATTTTTCTCTTCCTGGGGAATAGCCCCTACCTAGCTGTGCCCAAATAGGTGGAGGACCTTAGTTGCAACCTTAATCCTATGGAAACAACTAGGTCATCCTGAACTAGATGTATCCCAGTTTAATTCTCTTTTTTCTTTCAAGGAAGATGGAAAAAATACGGGATGGTGGTATACTAATGTTAGGCCTAGGACAGGCGGTCCCTTAATTTTAGATACCCCTTCATCAATTAAGGGGTGGAAGGAAGATTTTTTTTATGTTTTAGGAGACTGGAAATTCCATCCTGACGAGGTGAATAGGGAGGATATAGTTCCTACCCTTTATCATTCTTTTTGTAAGTAACAGCTCGTCATGCCTTCATGTTTTTATTATTTGACAGGAGTCTGATTTTCCTTTGCTTTATTTACAGTCTACCGGCCTTGCCATCTAAGCTCGGCCATTCAGAAGCGAGCTGACTCTATCCGAGCTATTTCCAATAGAGAAAGGTCTTGCAAGTTTGTGATATCAAACGATAACTTATTCCAAGCAGGACTACTCCGAGCTCTGCCTCCAACTTCTGCATCAAGCGGACCCGTTGTCACGGCCCATGTTTCTCCGCATGAGCTAACTCAACCTCTTCATTGCTTCTATTCCTTTTAATCAGACTTTAATACTTCTTTTCTTCTATATTTAGACCAACAGCCAGACATGCTGAACTTCCATGCTGCCAGAGCAGCTAAGGCAGCTGAAGCTGATAAAAGAAAAAGGGAAGATATTGTTGCTAAGGAGAGGGACCAATATGAGGAAGTTGAGATTGAGCTTGAAGAAGAGCAGCATTTACAAAGACAACGCTCAACCGAACTCCCCATTACACCTGCTCATGTTGCTCCACTGAGCTCGCCCCTTCCTTCTACAATTCCAATTGTCACTACAGCGTCTTTTTCTAAATCCCAAGAGAAGTGTCCTGATCTCCAGAGACCAGATATTGAAGGATTGGTGGGGCGCCGTCCTGAGATATTTTTGGACTTTCTCCGAGCTCCTTTTCTAGTAAAAGAGTCAGTGGAAGCGTTTTCTTTTCCTCTCAGGGAATCTACCGTCCTCATGATAAGGAGCGGAACTTTTTAGCTGAGATGTCTATCAGAGAAAGCGTTGTTTCAGCTCAGCTCCATTGTCACTGAGCTATTCTCCAAATGTACTCAGTGGCAGATAAGGTAAAAAAAAAAATTCTTCTTCATTATAAGTTTTGAGAGCTTTGATGAGAGTTTTCTTACTTTACTCAAATATTTTGATTTTATTTTCGTGCTCCTCAGGTCAAAGCTAAGCTCGATTCTATGCTGGAGTTCAAGGCCAAGGCCAATAAAATTTTTGCTGAGGTAGAGCCAGAGAGGTCAGCTTTTGCTGAAGAGAGGAAAAATCATGAGGATCGCCTAAATAAAATGGGGGAAGAGCTCAACGCCATCCTCACAATGGAGTATAAACTGATGGATGATAACAAAGCTCTGCAAATCTGGGACGACAAAGCAAATGTCTAAGCTGAACATGAGAGAAAGTAAGCTGATGAGGTAGTAGCTCAGGCGTTGGCTATAAAAAGGAAGCTGAGCTAAAGGTCCCCAAGGCAGTAGAGGAATGGAGGGCCTCCCCAGAGTTTGATGCGATAGCTCAGGAAGCTTACGTCCTAGCAATAGGTGAGATCATTAAATTTTTCAATCAACAAAAACCGGACTGGGACACTAAGTTTTTGGTGGAGGCTCACAAGGAGCAGGAAAAAGAGGTAGAGTAGATTTTGAAGGCGCTTGAGGCTCAAAAAGCTCCAGGGGAAAATGTCACTTCCCCAGATCCTCCTACTTCCTAATTTTTCCATATGTATTTTTGTCAGTTTGTTTCAAAACTTTTTGTAATGTCTTTTCTTTATGAATGAAAAGTTTGAACTTTTGCCATTTTCTTCCCACCCTTGCTAGTTTCAATAATCATTAAAAAGATAATCCTTGATAATCTTTACGAACTAACTTGCTTGACCCAAGCACCCAAGTATTTTTGTGGTGTTTAGTACTTTTATGGCACGAACTGGCTGAAGTTAGCAATTACACTAAGTGTTGCAGCACTTACAATCTTAACTCAACCTGCTTCATGAGCAGAGTTTTATCAATTCCTTATAGGAATAGCACTCAGTGTTGTAGCACTTACAACCTTAGTTCGACCTGCTTCGTGAGCAGGGCTTTATCAATTCCTTATATGAATTGTACTAAGTGTTGCAGCACTTACAACTTTAGTTCGGCCTGCTTCATGAGCAGGGCTTTATCAATTCCTTATAGGAATGACACTAAGTGTTACAGCACTTACAACCTTAGTTCGGTCTGCTTCGTGAGCAGGGCTTTATCAGTTCCTTATAGGAATGAAAATAAGTGTTGCAGCACTTACAACCTTAGTTCAACATGCTTCGTGAGCAGGCTTTATCAATTCCTTGTTACAAACAACACCATCAAAGAAACATACTTTCTTATTCATGAAAAACTACCAAACACAACTTCATATTAGTAATATTTCTTAAGGTGCTCCGCATTCCAGGGATGTAACTGGGTTGTCCTTCCATGTCTTCTAGATCGTAGGCCCCTTTAACTAGTACTTTGCTTACTTTATAGACCCTTCGCAGTTTGGTCCCAGAGACTCAGCGTTCAACTCTCTTGTAGCCAAAAAGACTTTCCTTAATGCAAGATCGCCAATCTCAAATTTCTGTTCCTTCTTCCTCTCTAGTTAGTATGACGCTAACAGCATGTTCTGAAACTGTCAGGTAGAGAATCAATGTTTTTCCTAACTCCATTCAAATTATTTTCCACTTCTTAATGTGTCAAAAAAGGGTCTGCACTTATCTATTGATTTCGACATGAAGCGGCTAAGAGCAGCTATTCGTCCTGTTAAACTTTGAACTTCCTTGGGCCTAGCTGGAGGACGCATTTGGATAATGGCCCTTATTTTTTCTTGGTTAGCCTCTATTCCTCTACAATTTACCATGTATCCCAAGAATTTTCCTGAGCTCACGCCAAAAGCACATTTATGAGGATTCAATCTCATCCCGTATGTCCTCAGGATTTCGAACATTTCGACGAGATGTTGCATATGATTACGTGCATTCGTACTTTTGACTAACATATCATCTACATATGCCTCCATGATTTTTCCAATTTTCTTAGCGAACATAGAATTAACTAAGCATTGGTAGGTTGCCCCTGCATTCTTAAGACTAAATGGCATTACTTTGTAACAATACATACCTCTGTCAGTGATAAAGACTGTGTGTTCTTAGTCTGGCTCATACATGGGAATCTAGTTGTAACCTGAGTATACATCTATGAAACTGAGCAAGTCATGCCCAGTAGTAGCGTCTACCATCTGGTTAATTCTTGGTAAAAAAAACTGTCTTTGGGGCATGCTTTGTTCAGGTCGGCGAAGTCGATGCATATCCTCCAATCCCCATTACTCTTTTTAACCCACACTGGATTGGTAATCCACTTCGGCTATTTTGCTTCTCGAATAAATCCATTTTCGAGCAGCTTCAGTACTTCCTTATTTAAAGCCTCATACCATTTTGAGTTTAAAGGCCTCCGTCGCTGTTATTTGGGTCGTACTGAAGGGTCAACCCCTAACTTATGGAACATGACTTTCGGATTAATTCCTTTCATATCAGCGTATTTCCAAGCAAAGACATCGAGATTTTCATGGAGGAAACTGACAATTTGATCTCTTAGTGGAGGTCGGAGTTCTGGCCTATTTTCAGCTCTTTTTGCGGGCTACATGTGTCGACATCAATGACATCCAGTTCTTCCACAGGTTCTCCTCCCATACTTTTAATCGTGGGTCCAATGAGTTCGTTGAGGATTCTGTTGTACACATCATGCAGATCTCCGAAGAGTAATGAATCATTTTTCCTTTTAAATCAATCGTCACCTGACATTGAGCGGCACTATCTTTATTTCCTTTGGCCTACCCTGTACCATAGGTGTGGGAAACTTGATGGAGTAGTGGTACAATGATACCACTGCCCTGAGATCAAACAGCAAAGGTTGTCCCATAATCACATCATAAGGGGACTTTGAGCTCGGAACCACAAATTCAACATTCACTTTAGCTCGACGAGGGGAATCTCCGATCTCAACAGGGAGTTTGATCACTCCTCTTACTTCAGAAAGGACACCGTCTAGTCTCATAATCATGCTTGTATAAGGTTACAGAAAACCAAGAGAGATTCCTCCTCGTTCCAAAGTGTCAGTGTAAATTATGTTGAGGGAGCTCCCAGTATCTACCAAAACTTTGGGGATGTCAATTTTAGATATAAGTACAGTGATTACCAAAACTCCAGGATAGGGATTCGGATCCGCTTCTTTTTCTTCAAACAAAAGTTGGTCATCGGTTGCCTTCTTGCGATATTTTTCTGAAATATCGATCTCGGAGAGGTCGACTACTATGGACCTGTTGGAATTTGGAACCTCGGTATGCTGGTAATGTTGATTTTTCAACATCCGAATTTGAGGGCTAGAAAGATCGACATTGCAAGCTCTTGCTTCAATCTGGTTTCCACGTATTACTTCTGACCCACTTGGAGTTGGGAATTTCATGCAATAGTGGTATATCGAAGTAATAGCCTGCAACCCGTGCAGTAAGGGCCTTCCCAATATGGCATTATAATTCGAAGGTAGGTCCACAAAAATGAAATCGGCCGAAATTCTTCTATGACAATGGGGTTCGTCGAGCTCGACACTGAGCACTATCTGCCCCTTAGCTTTGATAGGATCTCTAGAGAATCCTTGTAGTCTCCTGGAATACTGTTGAAGGTACCAATCCCGTATAGCCNGTAAGGGCCTTCCCAATATGGCATTATAATTCGAAGGTAGGTCCACAAAAATGAAATCGGCCGAAATTCTTCTATGACAATGGGGTTCGTCGAGCTCGACACTGAGCACTATCTGCCCCTTAGCTTTGATAGGATCTCTAGAGAATCCTTGTAGTCTCCTGGAATACTGTTGAAGGTACCAATCCCGTATAGCCATCTACTTCAAAAATTGATAGTAGAGTACATTTACCGAACTCCCATTGTCCACTAAGGTCCGTTGTATTTGTACCCCTGCCACGTTCATGGCTATTACTAGCGCATCACTTTAGTTTTGTAATACCCATTATGCATCATTTTCTGAAAATCCAAACCATTCGGGGGCCAACGAGGTGACGACCTCCGAAGCCGAGTACATCACGATGTAGTTCTACCAGACATGGGCATCACATGTCAGACTGCGCCTGGTTCTTTGCAAACCCTCAAGGCATTGATTCCAACCTATCAATGTTCGGATCTCGGCACGAGGTTGTGGGTCGCGAGCTTGGGACCCATGCTGGGCTTACTGAGATGTTCCTTGCTGATTAGGCTGTTGGATCCCTGTTAGGTTTATCCCTTGGGGTTTGGCTACAAATTCCTGCAAGCGACCTCTTCAGATTATTGTTTCCACTTCTTCCTTTAGATATTGGCAGTTATCAGTGTTATGCCTCGTCGTTATGTGATAAAGACAGTACTATCCTTGATTTTTTCTTGTTATTTCTTTCCTTTGTTGTGGAGGTCGACGAAATGTTTCATTTTCTTCAGTTTGTAAAAAGACTTCCTCCAAGGTTGCATTAAGGGGATGATATTCGTGAAATTTGTCGGGATATGGCCTAGAGAGACCTTGATCCATTTTGTCCCTTCTTCTTTCCCGACTTGACTCCTTATCTATTTGTTTTCCTTTATTTTTAGCCTCCAAGTCTGCTATTCTTTTCTTGAGGACGCTCATCTCAAGTTCAGATTGTTCAGCAGGATAGTTGTTGCGGGGCTCCGTGTGTTCAAAGAATGTTGGGGAGCCCAACCTATTGAACACACTATTTACCCTTCTGGTAGTTAGTTTTGTTGTCATAGGAGAATTTTTGACATCCTTAGTCCGACTTTTGGAAGATCCTTCACCTGAAAATTGTAAGGTTCTCCTAGTGGAAAGTCGCCTGGTTTTTCCTTGACGTGGAGACTCCACCTCAATATCCTGTGACATATTCTGAGCTTGATTTTGCTCCAGTATACTGACAATGTTTGTTGGTTTATCAATGGCCTCCTTCATTGTCACCATTGGGGGTCGATGGTTTCATTCTGATCTCATCTTTCAGGGCTTCTTAGATCATTGGTTTGCTCCGGACGGGTATGAGATTGATTTTTAGATACTGAGAATTCATCCATGATACTATTCTCTAAATTTTTGTGGAGGGATAGGGCTATTTTCCAATTTGGGCCCCTTTCTCTAGCACCAAACTGTTGACGTGGAAAAATGTATAAACAAAATTCAAGCCAACTTAAAGATTGAACATGAATTTGATAGAGGATTCATCAAATGATTGTAAGATGATAAAGTAGTAATCTTTTTCTCCTAATTATAGGATATATCTGAAATATGAGAGAAATACAAGAAATCTGTATTGTTTCCACCAATTCGTGTCCCTCCCCTTTTCCTTTCGCCTTCTCTAGCTTTATATAGAAAAAATATACATGCATATAGTACCACTGTCTTATCATTCCTGATACCGAGCTGCATGAGTGCATCCGCTGGCGTAATAGGATTGGTGGCCGAGCTCAAACCTGTCAGCTGATTGTGAGTTACTGATACAGGTGGTCCTCAACAATTAATGCATTACTTAGGGAATTAATCTAAAATTTTTGATTGGAAGATAATGTGGGCATTGATGCGAGATCATTACACATGCTCATGATTGATAGGTTTCTTGTATATTCCGTCAGTGATCCTCAATCATTATTCACGATTCCGCCTTGAAGGACTACACAAGCTTCCTGGGTAAGCTACTGAAAATCCAAGCTGAGCTTGCACCCCGAGTTCACATTATCATCTCTCCGTTGAGTACGTAAATCCAAACTTAGCGACCTCAGAGGTCGGTGTCAACACATATTATTAGAGACATTTGCTTCTTGTGACTCACATCTAAAATACAATAAAGTATCAATGAAAATATTTCACGTGTTTAACTATCTTGAAAATTGAACTTCTTGCCTCACCTGCCAACATTTGTATCAATTCTTTTTAAATTTTATAATCAAGAAATGTGTTTTGAATCTCATGTGCTAGAGCATGCCGAATGTGCCCTTGCATTATTTGATCAAACATGACAACTATTTCTATCATTTACAAAAAGTGATCATTGTTCTCAAGTTGACTTTTTGCCCTCAAGTTCACTTGTCTCGTATTAATTATTCGCCAGTAAAGAGTACTGGGCTTAGCAGTCAAATTTCTGGAGATAGCAACCCAATCCATATTTCAGAAAAGGTTCATAATGATAAGGACTATGGAATATAACCTCAGTTTGGTTATATAATTTCGAATAACTTTTTATAAAAGTTGATGAAAGACGGTGCTGAAAAGTTACAGATTCCATGAAATGTGATTAAAATTTGATGTAAATTTTAGCTCAAATTTTTACCAGAACCAAACAGGGCTAAATGAGAAATTTTAGTACCACCGAAGGAACAAGGTTGGGCCAATACAATGCAGACTAATCTTTTATGGGAAAAAAATCATATATACCTTAAAAATATAAATGTTTAATTTATACTATATTACTAAATTATAAATAGAAATTACTACATAACCCAATAAAATTGCCACAATTACTGTGTCATATCGTATTTCATTTGTAATTGAAACCTTCAATTACAATCATAACGGATGCAATTAATTGAATATGTTAGAAATATGCGAATTCAAATTCAAAATGATCTTGGATGTAGATTAACATCAACAATGGTGATTTTACGAAACATTCTCCAAGATTGAGAAAATTGTATTCAGGTATATTTTCAGTTGAGCATGGATTGGATAGGCCACAACGTGCATTATTTTCTGTGTTGGAATGTCCATATTCCTGTTGGACTCTGGTTGATTCATCTGCAGTAATCCCAACAACGGAGGAGTTCGTATCAACGATGGAAATTGAAAAATATCATAATCAAAGAAAGGAAAAATGGAAGAACAGAGCACTGAAAGATGAAGTCTATCTGAAAATATTATTCACTTTTTATCACTTGTACAGTACAGTGTATATACGTGCAAAGCAAACTAAAAAAGAAAGATTCAGCTGTCATCTAACAAACTAAACTAATCAGAATATTTACAGTTGTACATTAAAATTAATTTAAGTAGCATCTGCTTGCCTGGACCTAGACTTACATTTGGCTTTCCTTAACTTCAACTCTAAAGCTTCAAGGTAAGATTGTAGATTCCAACACACACACATACACACACACACACACACACACACACACACTCTCTCTCTCAAGAGGGGAATGGATATTTATCATTCCCATCTTGCGTATCAAATGATGAAAATGAAGTGAACTAAGTGGTTTAGTGAGGATGTCTACTACTTGATACTTTGAAGGGATGTGGACAATTTTAGTCAATCCTTCTTGCAATTTTTCTCGGACCAAATGACAATCAAGTTGAATGTGCTTTGTCCTTTTATGTCGAATTGGGTTGGATGCAATTTATGAGGTTGGCTTGCTGTCTATATACAGTAAAGCAGGTTGTGAATGTGAAATCTGCAAGTCATCCAACAAATAAACTAACCACTGCAACTTACAAGTAGTTGAGGCTAGTGCCTGATATTCAGATTCAGCTGATGATCGACTAACTGTAGGTTGTTTCTTAGATTTCCAAGATATCAATGATTCACAGAGTAAAATAGTAAATCTCGAAACACTTCTTCTTGTGTCTATACATCCGTCCCAATCACTATCAAAATAGGCTTTAAGATGAAGATCATGATTTGCATCGAAAAATATACCTTGTCCTGGAGTTACCTTAATATACCTAAGAACCCTTTCAATAGCATTCAAATGATTAAGGCTAGGATTAGCCATAAATTGGCTTAAGGCTTGTACTAAGTAGGATAGGTGAGGTCTTGTTATAGTAAGATACAAGAGCCTATCTATAAGCCTTCTAAACTGAGCTGGCTTTGGGAGAGAAGGAGAACCATCATTAGCACTGAGTTTTAGTGTTGATTTATGCTACAGGTTTACAACCTGAAAAACTAAGAGCCACTTCAATGCCCAAAATATATTTCAATTCTCCCAAATATTTAATAGTAAAAGATTCGTGTAAAAACTGCTTAACAGTAGCTATTTCATCCAGGCTATTGGAAGCAAGAATAACATCATCTACATAAATCAAAAGTGATATGAAACTGCTTGACTTATGTTTGATGAAGAAGAAGAGTTAGATTTGCCTTGCACAAAACCAAACCGAATTAAGGAAGAAGACAGCTTTGAAAACCATTATCTTGAGGCTTGTTTGAGGCCATATACACTCTTCTTGAGTTTACAAACTCTTGTGTCATTGTTTGAAGAATATCCTAGTGGTAATTGCATGTACACCTCCTCATTTAACTCTCCATGAAGAAAAGCATTATTTACATCAAGTAGATGTAAATATCTTAGTGGCTGCTATGGCTAACAAAGTTCTAACAATTGTCATTTTAGCCACGGGAGAGAAAGTGTCAAAATAATCAAGTCCTTTCTGCTGGGTGTGTAGCTTTTTTGCTACTAACCTAGCTTTGTATACATCAATAGTGCCATCAGCTTTAAACTTGACTCGATATACCCATTTACATCCAGTTGTAGTCTTATTTGGAGGTAAAATTGTAAGATCCCATGTATTATTTAATTCAAGAGCCTTGATTTCTTCGGACATGGCTTTTTTCCAATGAGGGTAAGATTTTGCTTGATTGAAAGTCTTTGGTTCAGAAGTCGAAGACAAAGCAAAGGTATAGGCAGCATAATTGGAAGATAGATGTTTTGTAGACAAAAGATTTTGAATGGCATAAGGCTTACCAGATGAAAGAACACAATAGCTGAGAGAATCTTAAGTTGCAGAATCAGATCTGGTCATATTACCACAATAGAACTGGTGTAGATATGAAGGAGGATTTCTTGTTCTTGTAGATCTTCTAAGAGTTGAATTTTCAGATATAGGTATAGGATATTGAGAAGGAATAGATTCTGGAACTCCATGAATAGTAATCTGTGATAGAGTAGGAGATATAGGATCGTAAATTTGTGGAAAATCAAGAAAGACAAAAGGAGTATGAACTATGTTTGGGATAGAAGGAAAAATTGTTTTATGAAATGTAACATTTCGAGAAATAAAAATTTGTAGGGTGGTAAAATCAAGCACTTTGTAGCCTTTTATATTTGGTGGATAACCAACAAAAATACATTTTGTGGCTCTAGGATGAAACTTGCCTCTACCACCTTTTAGTCTGTTAGCAAAACATAGACAACCGAATATTTTTAAGTAATTGTATGTAGGGGGCTTATGAAACAAGAGATCAAATGGCGTGGTATTTTCTAAAATAGAAGATGGGATTCTGTTGATGAGATGTATAGTTGTTAAAGCAGATTCAGTCCAGAAAGTGAGAGGCAATTTGGACTAGAATAAAAGAGCTGTAGAAAAGTTTAATAAGTGCTGATGTTTTCTTTCAATACGACCATTTTGTTTGGGAGTTTCTACACAAGATAACTGAACTATACCAATTTCATGGTAAAAAAGAGGCATATTAAATTCTTGGTCATTATCTGTTCTAAGTGTTCAAACTTGATTATTGAATGTGCTTTGACATAGGTAATGAATCTCCTGAGTAAATTTTGAGTTTCAGATTTGTCTTTTAAAAGAAAAATCCAAGTAAACAGTGTATGATCATCCACAATGGTAAGAAAAAATCTATAACCAGAATGCGAAATGACAGAGAAAGGGCCCCAAATATCACACTGTAGTAATTGAAAAGTTGTATTTGATCTATTTTGGGATACAGGAAAAGAAATTTTTTTCTGTTTAGCTAGTGGACAGATTTCACAAACATGATCATTTGATGATCTTATTTCAGAAGCAACAGAACTAATGAGTTTAAGTTAGACAGGAAATAAATGTCCTAAATGAAAATGCCATAATTTTGGAGTGACAGAAGAAGAATTTGCTAAAAAAATAGCTACTTGAAGCAGATAAATCCTTGTGTAGAGTAGCAAAAAAACTTTGAAGGTAATACAGACCATTTCTGACCTCAGCAAGCCCAATCATCTCCCAAGTGCTGAGATCCTGCAAGACACATTTTGATTGAAAAAAAATAGGGCAATAGAATTGTCCTTAGTCAACCTAGAAGCAGATATAAGATTGATATGAAAAGAAAGAATATAAAGTGCATTGTGAAGAATTAGATCAGGAGAGACTTTGACAGTACCAGTAGAAACAATTGGAACTATCTAACCATTTGGCAAATGTACAGATGTAGGTGTTTTAGAAATTATGATTGATATAAACAAGTGAGGAGAACAGATCATGTGATCTGTTGCTCATGTGTCTAATATCCAAGGAAATTTACTTTCTAGAGATGCAGCAGCTAAATAAAAAATAGAGTGATTACCTGCTGTGGAAACAGTTTTAACTGCGGAGTGGAATTGACAGATTGTGTGGAGAGGCTATTTGCAAGAGTGATCAAGTTTTGAAGTTGCTCTTGAGAAAATGGCATGGGTGAGTTATGTGTATTTTGATCCAAAGAAGATACAACGTTTACATTGGGCAGATGAGTTGGATTGAGTCTTTTTCATCGAGGTCCTTTCCAACCAGGAGGATAGCCTATAAGCTGGAAACAATTATCCACTAGATGTCTAGAAAATCTACAATGAGAACAAATGACATCTAGTTTCGCCTTTCCTTTGCTAAACATGTGAAGAAGACTGAGTAGCAGCCATAGCATGATAATCAATTGGAATATCTATTGCATTCGTAAGAGATCGTTGACTCTCTTCTTGAAGGAGTAAAGAAACACTTTACTCATTGAAGATAAGAGGGAAATGAGTAATAGCTGACTCTGAATTTGTGAAAATGACTCATGCAGACCAATTAAGAACTTTATAACAAAATCAACTTGTTGTCGATCTATAAGGTTTGTCAAAATATCACATGTGCATTTATCCAGAAAACCATAAGTGCAAGTAGGAAGGGGACGATAACTGACATATCCATCCTATAAAGCTTTGAAAACACTAAAATATTCAATAATTGAACTCGATCCGAACTCAATGATATTTCCAAAGCAAAAACCCTAGGACCATCACTTCATAGGTAGCGAGTTCTCAATTCATTCCAAATATCAACGGCAGTATTGAAATAAAGAAGACTACCTCGAATTTCCTTAGAGATTGAGTTCATAAGCCAGGAGAGAACGAGATTATTTGCTCGTAACCACGCAATTTTAAGCAGGGCATCATTATTTGGTTGAGGTAGAGATCTAATAATGAATGCGATCTTATTCTTGACGGTAAGGGTAATCGAAATAGATCGGTTCCAAGATACATAGTTGTCGCCGCAGAACACTTTAGAAATGAGAAGTGCACCAGGATTGTCACTAGGGTATAGATAGTAAGGACTCAAAGAGTCATTGAAAAGATTAATCGAAGGATTAGGACTTGAATCTCCCATGGAAAAGTTTTTGATTCGACAGCGAAAGCTATTCTCTCAATGATACCATGTAAAATATCATAATCAAAGAAAGGAAAAATGGAAAGAACAGAGCACTGAAAGATAAAGTCTATCTGAAAATATCATTCACTTTTTATCACTTGTACAGTACAGTGTATATATACATGTGCAAAGCAAACTAAGAAAGAAAGATCCAACTATCATCTAACAAACTAAACTAATCAGAATATTTACAGCTATACATTAAAATTAATTTAAGTACCATCTGCTTGCTTAGTCCGAGACTTGCGTTTGGCTTCCCTTGACTTCAACTCTAAAGCTTCAAGGTAAGATTGTAGATTCCAATAGAAATAATAATTTAGTCACCTGAAGATGAACAAATTGAAGAGAATCAGGTTGTGGTTTCAAGATGAACAATGAGGGAGTATGCATCTGCAAAATGAATGCTATAATTTGAGATCACCGTCAAGTGAAAAGTTAGTTGATATGTGAATGTATAAAGCACAAATACACATCAGCCAAGACGATTTATACATCGATTGATATACAACGTGCAATCTTGTCCTATCCATGACATATATATCACAAAATGCTTTCTTCAAATATTTGTCAAGAACATGTTGGTGGACATTTCTTCTCAACAAGCAAGGCAATTTATACTATTGATTTGTTTTAGTAAATACAAAATCTAAGAGATAGGAAAATCCAACAAAAATGATAAAGTTTTAAGAGGTACCTGGGTTAGAAAGTTGCCATCAATTGGCAGCCTCAGATCATTGTTGGTGTTACCATTTTTAGTTAGTAAACTCACCTATAATATATCAAGAACCAAGATAGTCAAGTACACACTCTTACGCTTACATTAAGAGACTAGACATACAAATCCATCCTCGTAAATATTCGTGACATCCAACCTGCGACCTAAATAAGTCCATTTGTTATATGTACATAGCTCAAGCCAAATTAAGGTAGGATCTGTAAGGTCAGCTCGTACTTATGATCGCAGTGATTTGAAAGGACATAATGATTGTAGATTTCTTACACACTCTCAAAATATTCAATCAATTAATGACATTTGGAAAGATTTACGTCAGAGTCCACCAATCATATGCTATAGTTTCATTCTCTAATCAGTTTATTAATTATTGGGGACCCCATTTAAGGTGGCTTCATGATAACATGATGGAGCCAACCTCAGCAATCAATTAGGATATGTCATTGGTGTATCTTCCCAGCTCGGTACTGTATGTTGATTTGACATAAATCAATCAGGACTTGAGCCATTATCACAAGTTCCCAGATCAGTACTGTTCTTGACAAGACATGAATATAAAAGATACAAGCCCGTCATTTCCAATAAAAAGGAGGACTGTATCCTTAGGGAAAGGAGTGAGAGAAAGCCTAACAACTTCATAATTCAAATATCTCATTTGATAAAAAACACTAGTAGTTTGTAAGTAATTATCAATAAAAATCATTATTTACACTTGAAGTTGGCTTGAAATTTGTTTATACAATTTTCGACATCAACATATATCAATGTGTATGTAGTCAGTAATGTTGGAAAATAATATATTGAATTAATATATTAAAGCTACATATTTAAGTTGAATAAATTTGTAACAACAATTCTTAGGTTTCAACTCTAGTCAATTAACGAATTGGTACGATTACATAATCAATTTGTGGTTACAAATTCATTCATGACTATTATAACATTATTTGTGTTAGTACTATATAAGGTGTTCTCCTTATTCTATACACCAAAAAACTTAGAGTTCTTTCTTCACTCGAAGTTTCTCTTTTCTCTTTATATCCAAAGTTTAGTTTTTAGTAATTTAGATAATTTAGTTCTTTGTTCTGGTTTGGTTTGGTGATAGAATTATAAGTATTCTTAGTTCTTGTAAGTAGTAACAATGTGCTAGTCAACTACTTTCAATTGTTGTATTTTGGGAGACAGAAGCAATCAGTCCTTCACACTACAATGGGGGCAAATGTTTTTAAGGGAATTGTACACTACATAGACCGCAGTTCCTTTCAACAATCATTTTCTCTAAATTTATTGTTACTCTATTTCATGTTGTAATGTTTTCTTCCATTATTTTATTTATACAATTCCAGTAGTATTTCTAATTGCATTTTTGTATTTTTCCTAACATCTTAAAATAGATTCGACTCAAGGGACGAAGGAGCTACTAGATTTTAAAGATTATTGTAAAAATAATAGTCTCCACAAAATTTATAAAATATTGGAAGTTGCTATACAAAGAAGTTCTATCTAGGAGGTTAGGTTTTAAGTGAGACCATTTGTAAACCCTCCAGCCAACCTGAGAACTGAATATTTTAGAAGGAGGCTAGACTTGTTGAAGGTGGGCTTAGACCCTTCTAGTATTTTTTTTATTTTTTATTTTTTGAAAATTATTTGTAGAGTGAAATTCGGTTATCGGGGAAAAAAAACATGTTTGAAAATAAGCATAATTTTATATATATAAATAGCATAATTTTCAAACGATTTTGAAAAATAGCATATTTTCAAGTGAGAAATTAACATATTTAAGTAACTGTGAAAATAACATACTTTAAAGTTATTTGAAAAAAAATAGCATAATTAACAACTTACTTAATATTTCAGAAATGGCAACCGAACCAACTAACATAGATGTGACCGAAACTGTAGCTACTGAAAATCAAGTTGTGGGCTAGGCTATGGCTGAATGGCCAACTTCTGTTGTGACTTAGACTGTGGCTAAATTGCCAAGTCATATTGTGAGTCAAGTTGTGGCTCCAACAACTGGCCAACTGTATCTGTTCCGGTTAATCATGGGGAAAACACAGAGAAATTCAGCAATTTTAATTTCAAAAGGTGGCTATAGAAGATGTTGTTTAATCTGACTACCATAAATCTTGTGAGGTTTTCGAATATGATAGCTCCGAAGTCAATGAGGCTGAGGGGAATGTCCAAACTATTAGCTCACTTGATGCTTGGAAACACTTTGATTTTGTGTATCGAAATTATATCATGAATGTCTTGGCAGATTCGCTATACAACGTATATAGTACAATGAAAACTGCTAAGGAGTTGTAAGATTCTTTGGACCGAAAATATGAGACTGAGGATGCCGGGGCTAAGAAACCTATCGTTGTCAAATTCTTAGATTGTAATATGGTAGACTACAAAATAGTATTAAGTCAAGTGCAAGAACTCTAATTGATTTTACATGAAATTCGCGTCGAGTGGATGAATTTGAGTGAAACTTTCCAAGTGGCTACAATTATTGAAAAGCTACCTCCGGCATGAAAATATTTCAAAAATTACCTAAAGCACAAGTGAAAGGAAATGAACATTGGAGAAATGATAGTTAGGCTTCGAATCGAAAAAGACAACCGAAGTTTAGAAAAGAAGGGACTCAATCCTGATGTGGCTAAAGCCAATGTTATGGAACATGATCAAAGTTCTAAGACCTATAAAAACAAGATTGAGCCATCCGATAACAAAGGGACTAAGCTGGGACCAAAATGTACAATTTTCAAGAAGAATTTTCAAGAAAAATGCGTCAACTGTAACAAAGTAGGCAATAAGTCTTCGGAATGCAAATTGTCGAAGAACAACAATAAGAAAGAAGCCAACGTGGTTGACGACATGGAAGCCAATGTGGTTGACTATATGGCATATAAAGTATTAGAAATGAATCTCGTAGTTGTCATTTTGAAAGTGAATGTCGTGAATTTAAACTCAAAAGAGTGGTGGATTGACACCAGAACTACGAGACATGTGTGCTCCAATAAAGAGTTGTATATTGCATTCGAAGAAATTAAAAATGTAAAAAAGTTGTTCGTGGAATATTCAGCAATTCCTGAATTCAATGGTCAATGAAAAGTGGTTCTAAAGATAACTTCTGAAAAAGAGCTGACTCTCAACAATGTGTTGTATGTACCGAAAATTCACAAAACCTAATGTTCGGGACACTTTTGAATAAGGATGATTTTCATATTGTGTTTGAGTCAGACAAAGTCATTTTGTCTAAGAGTGGAATGTTTG
>CAIGRQ010182977.1:0-11592 GCA_903798375.1 Fraxinus sp. D2006-0159
TAAAAGTTCTTGGCATGTACTTTTGAGTAAGATTTTGATGCCTGCCATTGCGATGCCTTCGAAATTTGTGTTTCTCGCCGGATCTACCTTCTGAGACAAGGTCCATGTCAACTTCCTGTTTTAGTAGGTTGTCGGCATAAATCCCCAGCTCCCCAGAATAATCATGCAGCCAAGCAGCATTCTCCATACTTCCTTGAGATTCAGAAGCATCCAGCAGTAGAGGCAATGCTTCTGCATCAGACTTAGTAGACGAACTTGAATGCTCTGACATGACTGACCTATCAAGGATATCCCTCCCTTGAGGATTAGAACTACCTATCTTTACCCTTGAGTCAGACAAGCCACAAGAAAGGCTACGTCCAGCCATGTCAAGAAATGATTTCCCTCTGTGATGGATCCTTGACCAGTTCCAAGGAATACCGCAACCATTTCTTGGAATGCCAGTAACAGTCTGATCGGCATGCTCTTTATTCATCTTCTCCATTTGATATTTCTGGTGTGCTCCACCTTGAGCAAATGAATTAGAGGCCACAGATATTTCATTTTGAGCACCAGAATCATCGCTAGCCACAGTGGCCCGAGTTCTTCTTGCACCTCGAAACTTACGCCTTTTCCCCCTATTCAGACTGCTTTTGTAGCCACCTGCAGTGGTTCCTGCCGCTTCATCATTCTTTTCAATTTGAGCATTTTTTCCATTGCCATGGTTACAGGAGGAGGCTGCATCGTCGTTTTCTGCATGGAACTCATTTAATTGGTCAGAAAGGGTCTTCGGGTGTACATCTTGTCTATTTCTCCCACTATGTTTAATTTTTTTGTTTCTTGAATCAGAGTTTCCAGAAACACGGTCATGTGCTATGTCATTACTGTCTTGTAGATGTTCATGACTCCAGCCAATGACATCATTTCCCAGAAATCTTCTACTCGACTCTTCTCTTTCACCTCTTCTACGTTCCCGAGTAACACTTTTGCTACTGTGGTTGCTCACAGCTGGAACTGCCCGATCATTATGCCTGCTTACCTCACGAATAGATTGACCTGCTATTGGAGGTGAGCTTATCTCAATCCTGCTACCATCTCTTGGACAATCTATGCCTACGGACCGTCTTCCATCGACCATGGCCTCCTTTTCACCTGTTCTGAGAAGCGCATCAACAGTAGGAGAACGCCATGAAGGTGGACTTGTGGACGGATCCCTCAAAGACCTGGACCTCTGAAGGACAACAAGGTCCCTCATAAGGGCCCTATCAGCCAAAATCGGGCTATGCTTATGCATATGGTTCTTCAAATGAATGCAATTCGTCAAATGAATGTGATTTCTTAGATGATCACTAATGTTACCATCCACATCCTTAAGTATTCGATCGCGAACAGCCCTGGTCATGATCAGCAAATGAATCGATCCAATAACCGAAATATTCTTGAATTAAGCCAAGGTATATGGAAATAATGCATATCCTTAGTTTACAAATCGTCCGAGATCTTCTAGTTATTGCTTAAAGAAATCTACACAACCTAATTACAATGCTCCAATCCAAGCCACTGAATATTCCAATATGAAGCACCCACCAACATATCACACCACACTTACAGTGAAAATCAGCCTCAGGTCCAATGAGGACACTCACAAACCCCAACAAGAACAAATCCTTCCAAACAGATCATGTACCACCCACAGTTGAACATAAACAGAATACAGAGCAATAACCGAATCCCATTCAGATTACACCATAAAAATCCAATCTTTACAGTCAAAAACTCAAGTAACTTACATTAGTTCAAAAACTGAGACTGAGTAAGAATTTAAATAGTAAATCTCCAGTTCTTTTGAATTGAGCCAATCAAAATACTGCATTCACTCTCACTCTTTAGCTTTGTGAACTAAAACTAGAAGCGCCATAAAAAATTCACAATAACAGGGAAGTACAATTCAAAAGGCAAAGATTTAAAGAGCATAACTTCTAAATGAGTAGAAGCAAAAAAGGACTCAAAAGAACACTACCTTCACCTGAATCATAGAGTTAGAAGCAACTACTTTGTAAAGGATTCCTAGGCAAGTGACCCGTTGCCATCATTAAGCGTGTATTTCTCTCTCTAACTCTCACTGTCTCAGATCCCTTTCTCCATACTTTCACATGAATTTCACCAGGGGTTCTTTCAAGAAAACGATAGAAGAAGACACCGCATATGCCATGTATATTATATATAAAATACTGTTGTGTTTTTTGTTTGTGGCTTTACTAGGGAAAGATTAGAGAAATTAAAACAATTAGTCGAATGCTGTGGAGATTTGAATTGGTATTACTGGTCGTCTTGCTTACAGGTGAGATTCGGAGTGCTGTTAGAGAAGGGTTAAAGAGAAAACAGTATAAACGTCACATGTAAGTATAGTGTGTATATATGTAGAGAGAGAAATCGTGAGTTGGTGTTGGGTTGGGTGAGGTGAGGTGAGGTGAGGGGTGCTGCTGCATATGCTACACAGCAAGAAAAAAGCGTCGAGTTCATTTGTTTTCCCTTATTAATCAAAAAATAAGTAATATTCACTTATCCAATATAATTTTTATCTATTTACAAATTAAGCAATTTATACACGTTTATTTTTATTTACACATTTCATGACATTAATAAGTATTATTTACTTATTTATCACTCATTTTTATTGATATATAAATGAAATCATTTATAAGTACTTGCCAAACATATTCTAATTTTCTTCAAAAAAAAAAAATAACATCATATGATATTTAGCCCTTGTTTCATCCCCATTTTTTTTTTCAAAATACATTTTTCTCTTTTTTTTTAACCATGCGTTCTTTAATAAAATAATATTATGCTCAAACCAAAACTTTTTTCTTCATATTTAATCATATATTCTCCATCAATCCATTATTTAAAATGCATTCTATACAAAAAAAAAAAAAATTTAATCCTTATCAAACAAGCTCATGTGTTTTCCCTTATTAATCAAAAAATAAGTAATATTCACTTATCCAATATCATTTTTATCTATTTACAAATTAAGCAATTTATACACGTTTATTTTTATTTACACATTTCATGAAATTTATAAGTATTATTTACTTATTTATCTCTCATTTTTATTGACATATATATAAATGAAATCATTTATAAATACTTGCCAAACATATTCTAATTTTCTTCAAAAATAAAATAAAAAATAACATCATATGATATTTTAGCCCTTGTTTCATCTCCATTTTTTTTCAAAATACATTTTTCTCTTTTTTTTTTAACCATGCGTTCTTTAATAAAATAATATTATTCGCAAACCAAAACTTTTTTTTCATTTTTAATCATATATTCTCCATCAATCCACTATTTTAAAATGCATTCTACAAAAAATAAAAAATAAATAAATAGAGGCTTACAAGCCATTAATTTCATGATTTGGGCTATTTAAATTTCAATTCTTTCTTTTTTTGACATAATTCTAATTCTGATTGTAAAGAATATTGAAAATTATAAAACGGGAGCAAAATTCAAATAATATCCATAGAAAATTTCAAGATTTTTCTACAATTTGATATATTAATGAACGCATGTTAACTAAAAATATGTCTATGGTTAAGTGGTAGTTGTGCAGTATTCGTTAGCTACACATTCCCAGTCGCATAATTTAATCCATGAAAAGTAAGAAATTTCACATATTTTCACCAACTCAATGTGGAAAATGGGATTGCTCCTCCGACAAATTTTGGCCTAGGTCTTATTCATTAGATATGTTAGATGTAAAGAAAAACTCCAAATCATTACCGAACAGTATAAAATAAGAAACTATTTAAAACATCATATAAAGATGATATCTTTCCATCGTCGATTTATTTTCTATTAATATTTGTCTTAATCAAGAAATCTTATGTCCTTCAAAACATACATCATCGCTCAAAAGAATTCGACAAATTAGTTTTGAAATTATTTGAAATTTTATCCCCCGAAAGGTCCGTTGAATTTAAGATAGTGATACCATTGAATAAAAGGACAAAGGTTAGTGGGCAGTTGAGAAATTTGTGCAGCACTGTAGGAGGATTCTACTCCAAGTGTACGAAGTTGACAGTAAAATTATTGAAGGGGTATTTTCGGACATATCAATGTAGTAGTTAATTCATTTATTTTTAATTTTCAAGATCTCAATAAAGAAATCATTACTATCAAAGGATAAAATAAAAATTCCAATCGAGATTGCCAGAGAATCCAAGAATACCCAAGATAATCAATTAGGGTCCAAGGCCACGACTCACGTGTGTGATTTGACTGACCAATGATGGCCGATATATACTTCTGATTATTATAATTAATTAGTTTTGGGAAAAAGCTAACGAGTGTTAATGTCCTTTATTTACTAGGATAAGCAGTATCCAAAAATTTGACCTAAGCATTGTCCATATTGTTTCAACTTTCAAGACATAGATATTTCATTTGTTAGAATAATTTGACCGATTAAGGTCATGTTTGAGCCACATTTTTTCTTCATTAAAATGAAAAATATGACCGTTNGTTAATGTCCTTTATTTACTAGGATGAGCAGTATCCAAAAATTTGACCTAAGCATTGTCCATATTGTTTCAACTTTCAAGACATAGATATTTCATTTGTTAGAATAATTTGACCGATTAAGTAGTAATCAATTGATACTTATCATTCATAGGAGCTAAACTCCTGTATGGGAGCGAATTTTAATCAAAATTTGTACCATAACGATCAAAAGCAGCTGCACTTATTGACCCGTAGCTACAGAATTATCAATGTGCTTTTTTGACGTTTAATTCATTCTATTGGAGAGAAGGACGTGTACAATAATTTGCATCATTTTGAGTTAATAATGGCAGCGACATAGGTACCCACCCGCATTTTCACTGGTTGAGATTTTGCTTAAATGTTGTGACAATTCCACCTAGAGATGGGCATTTTTTTCGGGGAACCAGTGGAATCGAATCGAATCAAATAGAATCGGTTGGTTCGGTTCTTGTTCCTCTATTAAATGGGTCAATTTTGGGACAATGCATCAAGAATTGATCAATTCCAGTCCAATTCTTGGTACTACCTTGAAAATCAGTAGTGAATTCGATTATCCCGAATTTCTCTTTTTGTTTGTAGTAAAATACATTATATTTTTGAATATTAGACCCCAAAATTATTCTCACATTAAAATTTCAATTTTGTATATGCTGCTTCTCCTTTCCTCTAATGGTGATCAAAATTTAAATCTAAATAATTTTATAAATACTTACAAATTCATAACTTTAATGCAACACAATGGGGAAAAATATATTTGCAGTTCAATATTTATAAGAGTTCGTCTTTTCGTTATTTCCAAAGTGACCGACCATCAAGAATCCACATGCTTGATGATTACTAAAGATAATTAGGTTATTGTTATACGAATTTTCTTAAGAATTTGCTTGTATATAAAAAATGTGCATAATAAATTACATAATACGATGTAGAGAGGAAAGATTGAATGAAAAAATTGTTTGTGTTTTAAACTATTTAATGGTAAAGTGTTTGTGACATTATGTAAATATTGATGTACATGTAACAAGATTTCTTTCTTAAAAACTAATTTTCAATCAAAATTTTATCGTTTATGCTGTATTTACGAGTCGATCTTGAGTCGATTTTTGTTTATCGCACTGTTCAAGTGATTTTTTTTTTTTTTTTTTGTATTGTTAGATTAAAGAATGACAATTGATTTCAACTTTATTTTTGTTTATTTTCGATTGACAATTAGTTTCATATTTTATTTTTATAATTTTTCAATATAAAGGAGCGGACTAACATAATCGAAACTGGTTGGTTCGATTTCAATTTGGTTCTATAGCGAGATATGGAACCAATGGTTCCATTTCTAAGATTTACATTAATACTCGATCCAATTCTAAAGCGATTATGTTTCCTTCAAAATCGGACCGAATCAAACCACGCCCACTCTTAATTCCACCCAGACGAGAGCTAAATATGACAACTTAAATTCATTGTTCACCGATCTGAAAGGCACGCCCACGAACATAACACTTCCGTCTTTAGAAATTTTTTTAGTTTATGTAAATTTGTTATGCCATATATTTCCATTCATGTTATGGTTCATCTATTTAATTAACCCCTATTTGATTGTCATTATTTTAAGAAAATAAATTTTTGAATAGTAACTTTTTTGAGAATGTGTTTAAAAATAGGAAAAAAAAAAATCAATTTATGTGCAAAATATATTATTGTGTAAAAGTAGCATTAAAAACGAGTACGAGAATTTAAAAAAAAAATTAGTAAAAACAACATGATGGACGTTGAATTTGTTTCATTTGACATTTTAAAAAATTTTGAAGATGGACAAGACCACGTTTTTTCGTCGTTTAGTCCCTTGGCGTTTTCTCTACTTTTTTTTTCCATTATAGAAAGATAGATAGTTACATAAGTAAAAGAAAAAAGGTTGAATAAATTACTCCCACAGTTTCAAAAGCCTACAAGTAATCAATCATGATTTAGGGCGTGTTTGATGGACATTATTAAAGAAATAACGTATTTTAAATAATGATATGATGAGAAATATGTGATTAAAAAGTAAGGAAAAATTATTAATGTGATGAAAAATATTATTTTTATTGAAAATGTGTGATTAAAAATAAATTTTGAAAGAATATATTTTGAAAATCATAGGCTTAAACTGAAAAATAAATAATTATTACCTGAAAAGAAATGCATAACAACTTACATGGGGGCAATGCACGAGGTTTAGCCATTCGACACCTACGATTTCACCACAGGACAGGACAGGTGAAAAACTCCAAGGTTATCATTTCAATGGATGCGACGCTTAAGAGGAAAAATTGTAACAAAACTCCCCCATTTATTATATTTGTACAAAAGGGCCTCTAGTTTATTATAGGCTAAATTCTCAGTACTTTAGTTGCTGTTGGACGTTATCAAGACAATACATAATGCTCTTAACAGATTAAATTCTCAGTATTAAATTATAATGAAAAATAAATTAATAAACAAGAAAACCCTTAGGTCACCTCCTGCTCTTTTGACATTGATTCGCCATCTTTTTTGCACATTAGATAAATCAGGTTGATGTTTTTAGAAAAAATAAAATCTTATTTTATTTATTAACTGAAATTAGAAGTATATTAATATTTATAAAAAATAAAAATAAAAATTAACAGTCGAGTGTGACACAAGTGCAAGAAACTTAAGCTCGGAGGACCGAAACACCAAGAAACAAAAGTTAGCAGACCCAAATACTACAATATCAATAACTCCTAGACATTGACCACAATTATCCCTAAAATTAAAGATAATGAAGTTGATTAATTATTGCAAAGTGTTGAGTTTCGAAACTAAAATATAATGATAGCAGAAGTTCTTGACCTTTGTTAAAGATTCCATACTCCATAGACCTATAAAAGCAGTGGAGAGCATCATACTCATGCATTGAAAAGTTCGAGCATGTCTAGTTCCAAAGAGGCAATATCTTGGATACATGTACCAGAATTTACTTCTACTGTAATAAAATATTATTTATTGGGAATAGT
The DNA here is from genome assembly GCA_903798375.1 of Fraxinus sp. D2006-0159. Taxonomy (NCBI): domain Eukaryota; kingdom Viridiplantae; phylum Streptophyta; class Magnoliopsida; order Lamiales; family Oleaceae; genus Fraxinus; species Fraxinus sp. D2006-0159. The sequence goes on from CAIGRQ010182977.1 coordinate 7,548, forward strand.
ACCTCTTAGTTCTTAAGTCTGTTTAAAGCAAACTACTCGCACGCATCTTTGCGGCCGCCGTCCCTTACATCTTACCTAGCTTAAGCCATGGAAAATTAGGGATTGTGCAATGCTACTAATTAATTAAGCACCGTCAAGCTATCTTGAAATGATAAATCATCTTAAAATGCTTAATAAGATTGGTACTGAATAATATTACTCTTTATACCTGTCGTGCATAGACATGTAAATCAAGCCACGTCAAATCTATTAAGTGTGCTAAACAACGAGTAAATGGTGAGTACAGGTAAGACAATTTCAAAGCAAACTTTCCCTTCTCAACGATGTACTGGCATGAGTAGCATGTTGTACGATGAAGGAAGAGTAGTAGGAGGTAGCCTATAAAAGAGGCAGAATCGAATGATTACGAGATGTGATTAACTCCATACAAAGTGTACTTAACCCAAGTATTGATACGCCTATACATAGCAAAAACCTTATTCATATATGTCCATTTGGACCAAAACAGGTACTATATGACCTGCTCTTTTGTACTTGGAAAAGAGCGCAATGTATATTCATTGACAAGAAAAGGACTGCTGCAATTTCATGTCATGGGAAAGAGCTTACTATGGATAGAGAACGAGGAAACTGAAGTAAATTGGGATGAACCTGGAAACAGAACGACATCAGTAATTTACAATCTCGGTAAGGAACTCTTTTCAACTGTCGCGGATCAAGTTAGCTGGTTCACTCAAAACGTACTTAGGTAACTCGTACTTCGCACCTGCAATGAATTATCGGGTCAACATAATGAAAAACTTGAAAGACGTTGATTAGAAGAGCACAAATTAGAATGCGAACCTCTCTCGTCGTAGCAGACAGTTAGGTCGGGGTTCTGAACAATTACACCGGCACTTTCCACAATTGCTTGTGCGAGAGTTATATCAGCCTCAGCAGCTGCCCGAAGTGCATCCCAAATCTCTGATAATAACAAAAATATTTGTAGTTCACACATTGGTTTCTATCAGAAGCTTTACTTCACAAAATTCCCATTTACATACTGAAATGCAAGGAAAAGCCCAAGAAATCATAGACCGCTGGAGAAGCAATATTAGTTTCTTCCCCTGAATATTCCGAACATGGCAAGGTATCTCAAAAAACTCTACTACAAAAACAGCAGAGAAAATGAAGTGGGAAATAAAGTCCCAACCAAGAGCACGGTAGGGTATAAACAAAATAAATTTACTTGCAATAAAGATGAGCAAATTCCCTACGAGAACAATGAACAAATTTTAAACTTCACTATGTTACCTGTAGCTTAACTAAGATAACTGAATCTCAATAATTGCCAATTTGGTTTGACTGGCAGTATATAGGCATCACAACAAGAATCCATTGTCCAGAATCAAACAATCACAGAAAAACCCATTAGTTAAAAATATATGGACAGTGGACACACATATTTATGTGAAAACCCCAGTTGTCCAACCCGGTACTTCTTTAAAACAAAATGCCCTTTACAGAAATGAATTTGAAGTACGGAAGAATTCTATATACTGTGCTAAGATGACTCTCTCCGTGAATGCATAAATTGACTTACGACACCCAGAGCATATGCTATATCTGGTCTTCTATGCGATAAGTAAATCAACTTTCCAACTAGCTTTGGTACATACCTCAGTCTGCAATTGCCTCGTCATTAACATCGCCAAGTTTGGGATTTTATTCTATAAGAGCGTCAATCAACTTACATCCTAGCACCCTGGTTTCATTTAGTTGATCGAGAACATATTTCTATTGTGATATATAATATCACTCTTCAAATAAGCCACTTCTATACCCAAGAAATACTTTAGTCTCCCAAGGTCTTTTATTTCAAACTCTGCACTTTGGTTATTTTAGCAATAATATTTCCTTCAAATCATCTCCCATAACAATTATGTCATCTACGTAGACAATTAGAATAGTAACCTTTCCAGATGTTGAGTGCTTAACAAAGAGAGTATGATCTGCCTAACTTTGTCGATACTTCATCTCGACCATAGCTCTAGTGAACCTGCCAACCCATGCTCCAGTAGATTGCTTGAGTACATATAGAGCCTTTTTTTTTTTGGCTTGTGCAACCTATTGTTACATTCTCAAATCGAATTGGATTGTTTCTATATGTTGTAAAAGATGATTAAACTTGCAGTCACTCAACCTCAATTTTCTTATGAAACCTGATGACAGCATTATTCATGAAATTAGTAAGTTTGCTAATGTCCTAATACTAAACTGCTGTTAGTTATATGATGGTCCAACCTGCTGGTTTTTATAGTAGGATGTAACTTGCTGCTGTTATTTGTAGTTAAATGGAACTTGTTGCTTTTGCTGGGTGGAACTTGCTCCTTTTGCTAATAGGATCTGCCAATGTTGATTTGTTATGATACTTAGAAGCAAAAGTATTGAACTTTGGCTTGTAATTTTTTGTTTTGTCAATTACACATTATTTTGGCTTGTATGCAACCAATGTTTTTAACTCGAAATTCTAGAGGAATATCTATGTTTGAACTCATATGGAGTGTGCTAATTTTAATTCGTGGGTGAACCGTGGTTTGAAACGGCACCAGGCCGTAAAAAAGTGGTCTGGTTTGGCTTAGGAGATGAAATAATTTGGTTTGGAAGTTGGCCAAAAATCACTAAAACTGAACTGTGTTGACCCCTATACATAGTTAATCACACTTCAGAAAGTTTACCTTTTCGACCACCATAATGTGGAGCAGTGTCCCAAAACTCATCTCGCATCTGTATGAGTTGTATCCTTGTTATGGGTTCTGAATGCTTCCATGGCATGGGCTTGCGTATCTTCTTTGCTGTTTCTGAAAACAAATTTGCAAAGAAATGACTACAAAGAACTACAACTCTTTGAGCAAATACTGAAGCTACCAACCAACATGCAAGCAGTGTCAGGGAGGTCAAACAAACCTATTATACGCTATATTAAATAGCTCTAACAAGTAATGATTATAGAGAAGAGTATAATAACATACAGTCAAAAATGAAAAAACACAGAAGTCGAATTCATCTTTCACAATGTATCCAACTAGGGTAAGTTCAAGAACGTCATTAATGGCTTCTGCTTTTCAATCTTTGACCCGATTTACCATGCTTATTTATCTTTTAATTATACTCCTTTTCCAGTAATACTTCTACTCTCCCACCACTTTCATGGTATGAGATATATACTTCTAGTTTGAGACTTTTATATAATAAGAATAACATTGACCATGCTTCAAGGTTAGAACTCAATTTTCCAGGTATTAGTTTTAAGGGATACTTGATTTGATGAAGCTGGTTCTCAGTCTTCCAAGATGAATTTTTTGCCACATTCAAACAATAAATCAAATACACATATCCACTTCTATTAGGGTAAGGTACAGGTCAAGATGAAAAAGCAAGAGGTGACAACTAGGATAAGAAGTGCATGAATTGTCTCCCGATCCATAGACTAGGCTCTGGCCATAATATTAATTATTCTAAACTATAACCCAAACTTTTGGTGATTTTATAAACGAAGTACTAGAATATACTGTACAGATTCATCTTCATTTCACTCTCATTCTGAAACATAAAATATGTCTCAAAGTCAATGAAGTCCATGGTCATGTTAACCAAAACTACCTAGCTTCGGCACTTATTTCTAATCATTTCAAGGTAAGTTTGTATCTCTTGCATACGGAATATGCAAGTAATATGCTAGCACATGCGTAAATTAGCACAATACACATCTGCGAATATTTATCATCGCAGCAAGTAGGATACTGTACCCCAGATATAATGATTATATCTGAACTAATTAGGTGCATATCCACCAATAGTTTTTCACATATAGAAAATAGATTTTGTAAGAACGATTCTTCAGTCATAAAGCTAAAACAAGACATTAGCACACGGACTATCAAACTGTTAGCATAGGGATACATATAAAATTAAAGGAGACGAGCTTAGGCAAGATCTGGCAAGCTATTGGACATCCAAAGACGATTATCAAAGTCCAGCGTCACTTTTTGGTTGCATATTAGCA
>CAIGRQ010183000.1:0-10451 GCA_903798375.1 Fraxinus sp. D2006-0159
AGTTTCTTTCCATCAACAAAATGACCGTCTCTGATCACTTCAGGATTAGTTGTGGACCAATCTCCTGTGAGAATGAATATGGCATTACCAAGACTGATTTCCCGTCCATGGGAATCTGTGAGCCTACCTCTCTCAATAGCCCGCTTTACATTCCCACGCAAAATCATATCAGCTTCATCAATGTCTTCAAGCATAATCACTGAAAATGGATTTCGTTGAACAGCATCTGCAATGCGATCAATTGCTGTTTTACCACGGAAGTTCATATCAGACTCTTCATCGTCACGTCGTGAGCCAAGACAAATGATTACTGGAATAGTCCCGCATATTTGCTCTGCTAGGACTGATGCCATTTTCTTCTTCCCGACTCTGTCAGGTCCTGTAAACAGTAACCATGTGTCACCCCTAAATCCAGCACCTCGGCATCTCCCATTGCCCAATCTGCACCGTGTTATGGCTGAAGCCACTGCAGTCGCTGCTTCTGCCTGCCACCATGCCTTCTCCATGAGGCCCTTGCGGAGCTTTTTGTACGTATCAGCATCCAATGCATTAGCAGATTTACCAAGGACCTTAGTCTGAGGTTCTGAGGAGATGCAACCCAAGAAATCTTTAACACTGTCTTCAGTAGTTTTCTCCAGAATGTTTTCCATCCCTTTCGGTCCAAGAACTAAATCAGTCCTCACCGGACTTCCAGGTTTCCTGCTGGTAAGTCCAGCAGGTTGGCTGGTTACATGATTTGTGTTCAACCGTAGAACTTCCCCAAGAGGCTTGGTCGTTTGCAACTTGGGCTGGAAAGGTGGATGCACAAGTAGGTTTGGATTACACAGGTTCATCATGGATAGAGCCGGTGGAGCAGTTCTATCAGAGTGGATTTTGTGATGATAACTAGGATGAAGATGCAAGCATGTTTCCCTCCATTTTTTCTGTAATTCTTGAGTCTTTTGCTTAGAAAGCACTTCCTGATACTTACCCTGTAAAGATATGAAAATCAAGATCAGCTTAATTTTATTAATTTTGAAGGATAAATTAATTGAAATCAGTTAAAGCAAAATGTACTTCTGATTGATCTGTAGTTTTCGCATCACCACTCTGGAGTTTCGCATTTTTCAACCATGGAGGCAGAGATGGTTGATTAGCTTCTTCTTTAGCTTCCTTGAACGACTTCTCAATGGCTACAAGCTTTGCCAGCTCCTTCTCATAATTGTCTGAACATTGTGGACAAAAGGAGGTTCTTTGAGAAAGATCCAAGTTCTCAGAGACTCGCCTTGTTAAAGAGGGATGCGGAGTTGGAACACTCTTCAATGGATTCAAATTTTCGACTGGGTCGCTCAGAAATCTCTCTGTCTCAACCCTAAAAATACAATTTTCATCTCAGAAAGTATGTTTGACAACGCAATCTTAATCATTCTCACGCAAGAAACCACACAACAGAAAAACTGATAAATATGGAAAAAATCTAGATTCATTTCTTATACATGTACTTCTACTACCAAATTTAATAAGAAAGACCAATTTTCGATCTACAGATGAACTACTGTGCAAAGATTAATTCCTGGAAGAGATCATGTCATGGATTCTGTTAAAGAAATTCTTGATACTGAGCATACCAAAGATGCAATCGGTAACAAACTGTCAATTCATATTCAATATCTACCCATAGTTAATTAAAACGAAGCAAGAATAGTTCTATATAAATCCATGTTAAGTTAATTAAATAGTTCTAAGCATTATCAATCTGGATAAAAATTAATTCAAGAATATACCTGGGAAACATCCCCAAAAGAGGCGATCTTGCAGTAATAGGCACTGCTTGCAGATCCCAGTCATTTTCCATTGTAGAATGATAAACCTGACACCTCAGATAAGTCTTACATGTTGCAGTTCCAATCAACCATAGATTATTATCACTAGTACCATCTCCGGTGAATCGGGACAGTAACTTCCCCATTTCCACCACCACCGCCCGTCCGATCTCGGAAACCACCTGCTGCTGCGGTTGTGCGCCACCAAAACTCATAGGCTGCTCTACCAGCCATTTCAGATCACCCAAATCAAGTATTACCCCACCACTCACGATCCTACTCTCAATCACTCTATCCAATTCTTTGATCTTTGAAGGTATCTGATTTTTATCAGATAAAAACTCTTTCTCAATGGAGATGACTTGAGCATTTTTCAATGGCCCTTCAGCTCCCAATTCCTTGTTCTCAATTTTCCTGAATAATTCCTTCACCACAGCCTCAGGATCCGAATCCCCCACCAAAACTGGGTTTCTTTTCTTAGTTCTTAACAAAATATCCAATACCTTTTTCACTTCTTCACTCCTCTGATTCCCCATGTGCCCCGTACCTCCCTCCTGCAGTCGGGGATTCAAATAAATGTTCCGATTAACAACTGATGGTGTTACTGTTGGTGGTGTAGATAATTGAGTTGCATTAGAAAGCATCATCGGTGAAATCCCCCCAAAAGTTCCTCCCAAATTCACATTTCTAGCACCAACATGATGATTAGCATGCGCGTTGGAATTCAAGGACTGTTCAATTGTAGCCTTGACTGCAGGGCTCGAGAAGCTCGCCTCGCGCATCACCCGGCTCACGCTGGGATCATCTAGTATCGAGATAATAAGCTGCTCTAGCTCCACCTTCACTGCCAGTAGTGGTTGCTGTTGCTGTTCGGGGCACCCTCGTCTCTGATGCGCCTGAGCGCGCTTGAGAGCCGCCATGAGTGCATTAGAGATCGGGGGTTCCATCCCCGGAGCCATGTTTTGCGCCGTGGGGAGGCGCTCCAGAGCCACGCTAAAGCATAACTCGAGCGCTCGGCACTGAAGCGGATGGCTAGAATTTGGATGGGAGCGAATGCATGCTTGTCGTAAGAAACCCGATGGCGAAGCCAAGAGCGTCGCCGCCACGTGCAGCGGCGTTGTCTGGCCATGGTTCCGCCTGCCCGCCTCCGCTATCGAATGGTTCAAAACACTAGCCGCCTCCGGTGTCAGAGTCTGTTGAATAGTACTCAAACCAGCTCTCATCTTCCTCTTCTCCTTTATTGCAATCACTGATTTAAAAGCCAAACAAATCCAACAAAGATTTTCCAAGAATTCCCTTTATTATTTTATCAAATTTGGGAACTTGGAAATTATCCAAGAAATGCTAAAAATATATATATATGCACTAAACAGAAATCAACGCCGTTTTCAGCTAAAATAAACAGAACCCAATTCAAAAAAATAAAAATTCACCCTGTACAGATGAAACCAAAATCCGATTGTATTTCGTATGTATAGAAACAGAATCGATGGATTTTGTTTCGTTGAATAAGAACCCTTATCTAAGAAACTTTATTTCCTATAATTTTCTCTCTGTTCCTTTATTGATGTGCCGTTCAACGCGAGAGGGAAAGATCACACCACCTCCTTCACAAAAAAAAGGACCTCCCTTCCATTCTTACTTTCTTCTCTCTCTAAACGAGAAGGAATTATTTATTTCTTTTTTCAGAATTTATTATTTGTATGAATAAGAAAATAAAAAAAGTTGTCAGAGAAAGAGCGCATGTTAGATGAATAGAGAAAGTATGGAGCAAAGGAATTTATGGAAACCAGGGACATGAATGTACTTTCAGTTGGATGCTAATCTCACCTGCTCTACCTTTTGTGTAATCTTTTTTTAGGATATTTAATTAATAGTATATTCTATTTGTTTATTTTAAAAAGGATAATTAAAGTAAGATTTATTAATATTTTAATTAAGTTTCTCTCTCTAACTTCTCCAACTTTTTAACTCTCTCTCTCTATGGATTCACTGCCTTTTTAGCTCACTTTCTCGTTTCATTTTAGGTTCCTCTTTCTGTTGATTGACTTAAGTGATAGCCCATTCACAACAGTCGCGCGTTATTACTACGCGTCATTTGCTGTTTTATGAGTGGATTGTACGCGCATGTAATTAGTGTGAGAGAAGGAAATAATTAAGCAGTCGTGTTTGCCTTTAAACCAATTTTCTGCTTTTTCACACGCAACTGCTGCAAAAAGGCATTGCACGACTATCACCTTTTCTTTTCTTTTTTTTCTTTTTTCTCTCTGGCTTTTAAGGGTCCGTTTGTCTTTACTTTTTGAGAAGTTTAAAGAAAATTTTGAAAGTATAAAGTTATTTTTAAACTCGTTTGATTAATAATTTTATAAAAATATTTTCTCTTAACTCTTCAACAGGAGCAAGCTCTTTTACAAGCTTAGTTCCTGTTTGGAATAAATTAAAATTTTCATTTTCATTCTTCTACTTATTTTCAACCAAACATTTTTCAAAAAATAATAGTTTCCATCACATCAATAATTTTTCCTTCTTTTTCAGCCAAACATTATTCATTAATCTACTGTTCCAGAATACATTCTTCCAAAATAATATGACTCAAACACACCTTAAAATTTTCAAATAAGAAGTAGAAGTCTTACAATCGTTTGTGTACTTAAAAGTTAAAATGACTAAGTTCAATTAAAATAAGGGCAAATAGATCCAAATCTAATTTTAAGTTGATTAAATCAATTATAATTGACACTGAAAAAATAGTTAATCGATCTATTATTTACTTTAGAAAACGATTTATTCTTGACCTCGACTCTTTGCACAAGAAGTCTTGGATCTGTAATCGGGGCCTTCTTTCTCATGTTCTACGTGCCACTCTTTTTTGTCCTCAAATGACAATGGCATATTTCAAAATTGTAATGGAATCGTCTATATTTGATAATGACTTGGTAACAATTATCCAATAGATTTCTCCCCTCTTACAACTAGCATAATTTACCGTTTATGGGTCCCACTTAGCCTTTTTTTTTTAACAACTACTATATTTCTTCTAATAATGAACAAAAAAATGACGTCCGAAGGCCCTCTTTACTTCTTTATCAATATGAATTCACCTCTTATTAATTATAACTTCCTTCTAACTTTCGAAATATCCATCAGATGAAATAAAAAAGTAACTTCAAGCTAATAGAAACGACAGGTGAACGATGATTAAAAAGAAGTATTGGGTCTGAGACCATGTTCCTCATCTCCTTTGATTTCCTAGCGCGACGAGGAGCTTTCACTATTTATAAAGTAGAATAGCGTGAGATAAGACATTTTATCATCCCTAAACTTTACATAACGTTTTCAAGAAGTCGCCGAACTTCAATAATTTTTCCGTTAGTTAGTAAACTTTACAAATGTAATCTCATTCATCACTAAGAACTTTAAAAATTTTCCCATTAGTCACTGAAGTTTATAAAATGTAATCACGTTTATTACATAGTGACTAACGAGAAAACTTTTGTAAAGTTCAGCGATTGACGAGAAAGCATTTGAAGTTCAATGATCCCGTGAAAACCTTACGCAAAGTTCACTGACCAATAACGTAATTAATCAATCTTTATGTTTTTTTAATCTTTTTTTTTTCTATTCTCCCATTCCACAATTTTATTCTCTCTAAAATCCCCAAACCTAGAACAAAAAATAGCATTTTATTTTGAAGATAACAGACAAAGTCGTCTATTGACTTTTCTAAAACCAAAGAGGCAATAAAGTACAGTTTTATGAGCTGCTCTAGCTTCGATCATCTTTTCCTTAGGACACGTGAATAAAAACAAAAGAATTACTAGATTCTTAGTAGAAGATGTGTATGAATTTCAAAGTAAAATACTATAAAGCGATTAATGCTGAAGGGGTTCTCTTCCGAAATAGTTGATTGCATGGATCACTATTGCCTCTTTTATCTTAGAGAGGTCAACATACAACATTACCAATTATCCTCGAGATAAAGACTATATTTCTCTGAGTTCAACAATGTTAAGAGTAAATAAAATTATGGGGGTACGAGTACCAAAAAAAAAAAAAAGGGACTAAGCAAAACATAAAGACTGATAAATTACTTGATTGGTCACTAAAATTTGTGCAAGGTTTCCAATGTGTCACTGAATTTCAAAAGTTTCCCTGCTAGTCACTGAACTTTACAAATGTGATCACATCCATCACTGACAACTTCAAAAGTTTCTTTGTTAATCATTGAGTTTTACAAAATATAATTTCATTGAACACTCTGTGACTAATGAAGAAACTTTTATAAAGTTCAGTGACTAGCGAGAAAACATTTGAAATTCAGTGACCTCCTAAAAATTTTATGCAAAGTTCAGTGACCAACTAGGTAATTAACACGAAAGGAAATAACCAAAAGTTTCAACATGGGGCACATGTTCATAGAAGGTTAATTATAATTAAATTATATTTAAATACTTTTAACAAAAACACTTAGCCCATACCGATTAAAATCTAGATTTTAATTTAATTAAAAATTAATAATAAATTTTAATCAAATATTTTATGAACCCCATAATTTTTCGACCACACATTTAAATTTCTATCAAAATTTATTAAAAAATGTAATTTAAATCCATACCAAAACATGGTCTCAAGACTCAACTTTGTATGTGAAAAGGTTGATGGGCCCCGCATGATTTTTTACTCGTTAAAAAATTGTACTAAATGATTAACTTTTGGGATTCCTAACTTTATAATTTTCTCACTACTTTTTGCGAAGTCTTCACAAACAAAAATCATCATCATATTCCCTTTTGGTAACGCACGCTTTCACTTGCCTTTTACGCGTTTTACGAGCCTACACACGACTTTTTGACCCTTTTATGCCTATAATTATTATGATCATTTAAAAGAAAATGAAAAAATAAAAATAAAATGCAGATTTTTTCGTTTAAAACAGTATCGTGAGTTCTCACGTGATAAAGTGGAGTAGACACTAGATTCCCGTGAAAAGTTGAAGGTGAAGGGAGAAGAACGAGACGGTCCTTTCCTTTCCAAGCGTGCAAGAAATGCAAAAGGTTAATAAATAAAGAGACACAAGGTGAGAGATTATGATTTTCATATTTTTAAGTATATTCAGTGTTCTAGAAGACACGTTTAGGCGTTGTTTAGACATGATGTGCAGCGAAAACGTCAAGTCAAGTGTCTTGCCGTTTTATTTAGTTGTCAACAACAATCGTTGACCACTACTGCGTTCATAGGCGCGATTATGATCTCTTTTTTGTAATTTTTAAAAATTTTCTAACATTTTTATTAAGTTAAAACTTAAATGTTGATTCACATTTGAAACTTATCTTTCGTTGAAAACTTTTGAAAAAATATATAAAGTTTCTATAAATTTGTTTTAAATATTTGATAGGCATTATTTTTAATTATTAAATGATTTTTTGATTGATTAAAAATTAAAATAAGAAAATGCCTTTTACTCTTTTTTTTATGTCTATGTTTCACCTAAACTCACCTAGCTCATAACTTGACATTCACTCATTGCTGCGAATTATGCCTTTTAGAACACTGAGTATATTCAAGAGATTTTTTATTTTTAAAGAACATATTTTGTCAATGTTAGCCTACTTCCAAAAAAATTTATTATTGTTTTTTTATTTTTATTAGCTTCCTTTCAAATTATTATATTATTTTTCTCCGTAACGTATTTAGGTCCCGTTCGGTCGTACTTAAAATTCAATTAAAATTGAAAATGTAGCCATTATTGGGTCTCACTCGTCTAATAAAAGTCAACAATAACGACTAGTTTTTCAATTTTAATCTCTACCGAACATGCCCTTAATTATGGAGAGCGAGTTTGACTTTTTAAATTTGGAGAGTCAAACTTACTCCCCATTTTAAAAGATTAATTTAAAGAGTCTCTTAAAGTATAATTTTAAAAATTGACTCTTTAAAATAGAGATCATTTTATATTTAAAGAGCCATTTGAATATGCTTGACCACTCACGTGTCTCTGCATTGCCTTTTTGTCTACATTTTTATTTTTTTTGAGCTTCACATTTTCCTTAAACAAAATGGAAATTTGCAGTATTGATCCACGATGCTGTTTCTCTTCGTTTTTAACTTTTTTTAATTTTTAAAAGATAAGTTGATTCTTGATTAATCTTACCAAAATTTCATCACATTTTCTATTAACTTGTTAAACCGTAATAATGTGGTTGGCTTATCTATAAATGAAAAATTGTCAAAGTGCTATTCCGTGAAAACTCTAATCATTTTTTTTTGGTACATGTAGCGTAACTGATATATTAAATATCACATCAAGTGTTATTTTTTGGACGATTCTAACCCTTCTATAATTCAATTATTTTAATAATATATTACTTTTCGTTTTTCAATATATATTTAATTTATTTAACATTTTAGTTAATATCAATATACATGTACATTTGACATATTTATTTCACATGTGTACTTCATTAATGTATGAATGTCCTATTATCAATTCTCAATTAATTAACATTCATATTCATTTTCGTTTATGCATTTCAATGTTATTAATTCTAATTATAAGTTAATTAAAATTTCATATTCAAGAATGTATTTAATAATTCACGGAGAATGGTCCTACGGGATACAGCAAAAAAGGTAATTTTCTCAATTAGTAAACCCGAGAGACGCAATATGGATCCAATGGAGGCGGAGCTCCTAGCAATGTTGACAGACCTACCGATATGCTTACCTTTGTCCATACCAAACCTTCTAGTCGAATGTGATTCATTGTTGGTGGTCCAAGAAGTAACAAAGGTACATAATGAATCCTTCTTCCTATGGGGAAACTTGATACATGAGATTCAATTGTTAATGAATAGATTCCCGAATATTGATGTGAGGCATGTAAGTCGTCTATCTAATTCAGCAGCACATTGTCTAAGTAGGAATTCTTGATATCTAAATGACTTGGTAGTGTGGTGGAATGATCCTCCGGATTCTGTTTCACATATTACTAAGCATGATGCAATGATGTAATTTTCTTTCTAGTTGAATGAAAGTCTACTTTGTTATAAAAAAATAAAAAAATATTCACATCCATGATCCATGATCCATGTATGCTAATTATCATACAAATTCACTTATAAATTGAAAATTAAATAAATGATTTAACATTCATTGTCACGTATATATTCCCTGATATTAATTCTAAATTAATTAACATTCACACATATTCAAATATTACTTTTACAACACTTATTAAACATTTCGTAATAACGTAAAATGCACGTTTAACGTTGACTAGTCTTGAAAATGAGCTAAATCACTATACGAATATTTTTATTCCTAAATATGTTTGAATAATATAAAAGTTGATTTACGTTTTTATATAAATTAATTTTTACCTATAAGTTACAACAAAATTTTTAAGCTCAACCAAACACGAGTTACCTGGTTAAAAAAAGGTACTTGGTAAACTTGATAACACTACATTTAAAACGAAATGTCTTTGATGAGGATCGAAGGTAAAATAGTTCTGGATTTTATACTTTGATCTATTTCTAATCTAGAATCTTTGGGGATCCTTTTGCACATGTGAAGAGATGGAGAGAGCATCCTAGGGCAGATTAGGTGAATCACTTGGCCGATCTCATCCCGCAGCCACTTGTGCCAAATTAAAGGTCTTGTAGAAATGCTGATCCACATATTATATTGTAGGTGTATGATTTTGTTGATTTTTTATTTTTTTTTTGAATAATGTGGTTTAGACATGATGCGAATCAAAGAATATTGCATGGGCGAAACGACGTTGGCATTAGATTAAAATTAAAAAAAAAAAAAAAAAAAAGGCTCCAAGACAAGCATAAAATATTAATTATAGAAGGTGGTCGATTAGGAAAAGTCAGAAATATAAGTACGAGAATGAATACATATTAATATTCACTGTAATTAAAATAAGATATAAATAACAAAAAGTGTGGAGCTAATATAATCACCCTTAATTCAATTGAGAGGCTAACAAGTCCCTGTAGTAGTTATTCCTATATCTTCGATTGAAAATTCTTAAAAGTAATTTATTGTTAACATTAAGGGCCGGTTTGATAGCACGAAAATTTCTAGGGAAGTTGAAATTCGTTTTCATTTTCCACCTTTTAGGCTGTTTGGTAGGCTAAATTCTTCATGGAATTCATTTTCCACTCCTACCCCATTTTCCACCCAATTCTTGGTTTTCCTTAAAAACCAATTCTCAGGCTACATTTTTTTTTTTTTGGGCAATTGGAACAAATTATATTCCCAATTGTAACAATTATATTACTTTAATTGACAATTTTCATGAAAACAAAGTCAAACGAATAGTATTCGGTATGGTAAATTTTTTTGGGGTAATTGGAACAAATTCTAGACTCAATGTAAAAAAATTATCACTTTAATGGACAATTTCCATGAAAAACGAAATCAAACATACATTGAACTTTCAACATTTTTCAGGTGAAAAATTATACCAATCAAGCGCAATTAATTACAATTCTCAGTAAAATAAATTTTAGGCAATTTAATTCCCTAAAATTTATTTTCTTTCCACTTAAATTTCATTTTTACAATCAAACGGACTTAATATTTTTTTAAAACTAAAGACCAAAAAAAAAGATAACGATCTTGCTATGTGTACATTAA
>CAIGRQ010183030.1:9274-25032 GCA_903798375.1 Fraxinus sp. D2006-0159
CCTTTTTCTTTTTGCCTTGTGCTTTTACAAGTTCAGCAATATTCAACCTTACAGACAAAATATCCGGAACTCGAGGTAATGTTTGGCCTTCATTTCTCAAAAAATAAAAAAAAAATTCAAATTTATTTTCAACCATAGATTTCATGAAACTCATAACTTTTATCAATTTTTCATTGCACATTTCATCAACTTTTATCAAAATTTACTAAAAAACTGATTTTAATCCAAACCAAACAGGGGCTTAATATGAAGGATGTTTGGTTGAAAATGGGGTTGGAGAAAATGAATATTAAAGAAGAGAGCTCAAACAGCCAAAGAAGGAAGTTAAAATCATAGGTATAAAAAATGGTTGAACAGAAGCCAAGGCAATAAGCAGTAAAGAGAGAACAGGAGAAATACGTCATTGGGATAAAAACTTTGTAACTATTATTTGATGAGCAGGCTGAAAATCCCTTATATAAAAATACAGCAATTCCTTACTGAGTCTCCGAAAAAACCTACCTGCATTTTCGCGTAAACTTCTCTACAGTTCTTTTATTGATGAATAGGCATGAATATGTATATCAGAGCATTCTGCATCCCACGAAAAATCCTTCATCATTGCATCTGTCATCCTTCGGTTCCATTCTGATGGATTGTTTGTCTGCAGACACAGATATTTAGAACCACGAAAATATTAAAGCTAGTAGTCAAAAGCTCAGCATGAGATTTTTCTCTCTCAGTGATAGGAGAGGATGTATGTAAACTTCGTGGAAGAAATACATACAATTTCCTCAACAGCTTGGCTCAATGACATTTGCGCAAAGGTTTTGTTGATGAACTGTGAGAATTCAGTGCTCCCCATATCATGATCTCCAAAGTGCCTGTTAGGAATACAGTTGTACGCAGAGACATGGATTTTATTCCTTCTCTACAAACTAAAGGAAAACTGCTAATTTGCTATATAACACATTAACTAACCCAAATCTGCTGTCAGCAGAACGTACTGCAATGGGAGCTGCTCCATATTTCAGGGCCTTGAGCTACATATTGAAAATAAAGGATAGTGTAAAGTGGAGAATATTCAGCAAGCCTACATGTCGACAATATCGGCCAGATGGTACATTTAAGGTTATGCATCATGCATAACCATTGACTAAACGTGAAAAATGTTTATAGCAGCCAACATAGCTGACTTCCACCCCCACCTCCATCCCCCGAAAGAGGACTATAATATAGCAGGCATATAAACACATGCGAAAGATGAATAGATAGACAGTAAATGTGCTCTGGCGATTATTGAAACCTTTGGAAAACGACCTCAACGACAGCTAAACAGGTGGTGCAAGAGCCACTGCAAGTGTTTAGTTGATAAGAGCATAAACTACATGCATGAGATAAAACCTTTGTGTACTTTATATGCTGCAAGACTGCAACCACTCAGCCCTTGTAGGAGGAATTTATATGAGCTCATCATATGTCCATGCAATTATCCAATCGCATAGAGGTGCAACCACTAGCACATACACCCAATGAGACAGGACAGCAAAGTTCAGGGGAGGGAAAAAAAAAAAAAAAAAAGGGTGCAAAACATATCAAGTTCAGAGTTCAAATGCAGAAATCTTGACATCTCTTCATCACATATTAGGAAGTTGTCTAAGGTCACCTAGTTTTAACATAAGATGATGACAGAAAGAGAGCATGCCTGCATATTCAAAGGGAGAGATCTTTCCTGATCATGAGTTACTGATGATAACCAAGAATGCTTTCACAAGGCTGTTGGTACAATACAGCTCCAGTGACATTTGACTAAATTGCACAAAACTTTCTACAGCAAACACCCACCTGTGGTCATTCATGTGGGGATTGCGCTCCCATTTTCTGCTTACTGGCTGATCTTGGACTCACAACCACATATTAATAGGTAGACAATTCAAGAATTTTCCATAATATTTGTACTGCATTGCTATGTGTTCATCTAAAATTATTTCTTCTTTTAGTGGATTGTAAGGAAAAAAACCACCCTGACTGACCACCTATCCCAAGAAAAACAAATAAATGAAACAAGAGTCTCAAACTAGCTTGAATATATCTTTTCCCACCATCTTTTTGGGGGATGGGTAGTGAGTGATTCTTTGGCCATACAAGAGTCTAACAGAAAGTTACATAATCTTGTTTGTAAGTTAAGGATTGTCTACAGATGTCAAAGTAATGGCTATAAATTTGCATTGGAAAGTAATTTCTTTCTGAGCATATGTTATTGCTCATAAAGAGTTGTGTCATTTTGTTCCGTATAGTAACTAAAAATTTGCAACACGTACCAGCACTTGAAGCAGAAGATTATCAAAAGACGGGCACAACATAATGTCAGAACCTGCCAATATTAAATGTGATAATTTATCATCGTAGTTGTCTATGAATCTCACATTTCCATCCTGCAGCGTGAAAGAATTGAACAGTGTATTAGTTTCAAACAATCCTGTGAGAAACACCTGAAGCAAGTTTAGTTTTTAATCAGATAAAAAAAAATGTGCACGCCAATCATTGGTCCGGTGTAAATAAGACCATAATATTCAGTGCTTGTTTGACACCCATTAATTTAATTTATGGCTTGCTACATGATCATTTTCAACCACATTCACACAATAAAATATTCAACACACATACCAAAAACTTTTCCCTACTTTTTAACCACACATTCTCCCAAAAATCACTATTCAAAACTCTTTTTTCTACAATAATGGTTGTCAAACAGGCTCTTAAAGGCCCCCAAACTGTAACCATGTGAAACAGAAATTTTTCAGAGCTCAAAATGGAAGCTGTTGCTTCTCAATCATTTGTTCACCGGACCAGCATACCCGTGGAGTTTGAAAACAACTTGATGCAAAGTGATGCTTGACAACGAGACAGTGCTTAAATCACAAACAACAATGTCATTTATTTTAAGCCAAGCACTTGGTTCAAGCAGCTGGAGACAGATTAGATTTCTGATTTAGTGTTAGTAACTATTGGATCAAGGGTAAATTAACGTTTCCAGAGGATTTGGGACTGTAACAGCTAGGGGGAGATTTACCAAGGCTTTCTTTCTCTGTTTTCTTATCATAACAAAGTAAACAGAAATTTATATACAATGATTACAATCACAGGAAGAACTTACATTTTGTCCACATTTTTGACCAAGGAATACATCAGAGTAAAGCAGTAACTTCTATATAGCAGGGATCAGGATGTAATTAGTACTGGCGCAAACCTATTTTATATGCTTCTTGTTGAAGAAACCTACAAGTATAGGTTCTTCTAAGCTATGCAAACAAGATTTTTTCTCCATAAATCAGGAACTATTCTTGTCCATTTCACGCAGAAATGTTTCTTGCTCCCATTGAACCATATTTATTTTACAGAGTTAAAGATGTCTTCTATTGAAGATAGTGAGGAATTTTTTTTCAGAAAGGTCACAACCTCTATAGTCAACATCATGATTATTCCTATTATTCGTTTTATCTTTCTTTTGTTGCTCTCTTTGTAAGTGATGAGTTTTCTGAAAAAATATTCGAAGTGACATTTTTTACTTTGACCCCCAAAGGAAGATATCCTCAATGAGGGTTTCAGATTTATCTAAAGGAGGAAGTTGACACGTTAACTATCTTGATTGGGGAGTAAGTTTGCGAGATTGAACCTCAAAGGAACTGAGGGGGGTCTGCATAGGTGGTATAATATTGCCGGTAGAGGGAAGTTGACTCTACCAATTAATAATATGGACAATAGTTTAGTGATTCCAAGTATGACGGCTCTTGGAGAATAATCATGTAATGACTTGGATCATCAACTCTGGTGGAAGTAAAGTTCAACAAAATCATTTTATGTAAAGACACACACGAGAGATGTATGGACAAAAACAGGATGCTTTTTTTTTTTTTTGTTGCTTCCAAATTACTTATGCTATCCAAGAGCTGATCCAGGTGATCTGACAGAGACTATTAAAAATCAAACCACAATTTCCCATGAGAAAAGAAAAAATAAAACAAGAAATGTGAAGACACTGCCAACAAACTACTTATAGTTTGTACTGAACACACGTCCAGAAGGTTCATATCTCCAGGGGTAATAATTGTTGAATTGGTTTAACAAAGGTGAGCTTACTTAGTTTTCTGGAAGAGCCTGTTATGAGAAGAATATGTTAAGAACTTGAGAGCTTGAAGCGGCATAGATGAAAATGGTCTACACTTTCAGTTCACAAAATAGCAAAGTACTTAAGATGCATTTATATAACTCACTCATCGAGACCAATAAAAGGCTCCCTAGAAAAACAATTAGCTGAAAGCAGAAAATGCAGGTAAAATACCTTCATTTCTTCCTTAAAAAATTCCAAGGCCATGCTTATGCCTGTAGATTGACTAAATCCCATAAAGATAAACTGCAGAGACAATGAATCAGATATGTAAACTACTACGTACAAAATAAAAGAAAAGAAAAGAAAAAAAACTCACTGGTTACTGGTTAGTTAATGCTTTTGACTTGCAAATTATAGTTAATGAAATGGTAAGCGGATGTCTTGGTACAAGTATTAAATTAAACTCACTTCAGTTATCATTATGTTTATCAGCAGATTTATTGATAAATTACTGTTTCTTTCAAAAAAAAGAATTTTCTGATATGTGAGTGAAAACCTGAACGCCCTTTTTAGAAGCCATCCACACGAGCATCTTTAAGTTCTCCAGGTCAAAATCTGAAATGTCTGAGCATATGCATCCAACCTAGACATATATTATTGTTGAAATGTGTTGAATAGTGAGAATATGTAGTCAGGTAACTTAAAACAGATATGGAACTGAAATAGGTCGTGCTAACAATTAATGGAACACTGCACAAGTTGCGGACTGACAGGTGATTAGTTTATGGAAAAAAAGACAGCACAAGACAATTTCTCTTTAGGTTCACTGTTTGCATATTTGGCTATTTTGACCTGGGGAAATTGCATTACATGTGCAAAAACTCAAGTGTATTGCTAAAGAAATAGTTATAACAATATGCCTTAGAAGGAGATACCGTGCCAACTAACTTGAGAATGTTAGCATGCTTCCAAAGCTGGCAAATTAATTCTAAACTTAACCTGATCATATGGTGGCTTATTAGATATTAATAAATATCCCAAACTGCTCAGTTCCATGCACTTAACCACAAAACCAGCATATTTGAACTGGAACCCTAAGTTAACCTATTTGACATTAAATAGATATCACAGCTGAACTCCCAAGTGAACGCAACCAAAGGATCACTATGACGGAAGTTCTTTCTTATTTTCTTTCCCTTTTTTTGGCCTTCTCTTCTTTGTTTCCTACCAAGAGGAGTGGTCGAAAAGCATAATTTCCTTATCAACAAAATCAAGTCACCGAATTTGTATACACGAGGCGATGTAAGCTAACGCAAGATAAATTTCTCACAAAATCTTTTTGTACAGAATCCTAGCACTGTCCATATCGGAAATCTTGATTGCACCACATGTTTGTATAGATTGGAAAATGACCACAAACCATCTGAAAAGAAAACTTGGATAATGGTATGCATCATTGTCACCAATCTCAAATCTCGGAGAATAGGATGAGAAATGGAGCTCTTCTACTGAAACGGCAACTTCATTTTGTACATAGCATGTCTAACAAATAAGTATTATAATCATTCTACTATAATACATACTTCTAACTTAGAACTACATTTATTGATTCAAACAATAAATCACTCATTAGAAGTATATTTTTCCATTTTATATATTGTTTTATTTATTACTTTAATAATTATATTGATTCACTCATAACTCAATTTTTTTCAAAGGGAATGCTCTCGTAACCTGAATATCAAATTGCAACACTTTTGCAATCCGGCTGTCAATAACACTCTTGCAGTTACTCCATAACAAGCTACCTAGGGCTGAACACTCACGAGAATTTTGGATGCCTGTTGTGGTAAATCCAGGTGCTGCTGCAATGAGGCCTTGCACACAGATTTCCCCTTCACATTATCTGCATTATAGTTGTGTGGAAGAAATTTGTCAAGGGAAGGATCCCAGGTTGATTTATCAAATCCACAAGGAGCAATCAGCAATTTGTCCCTGCACCAAAGCTCAAACAAGAGTCCTATAGGATAAGGCATTGTCATTTCCCAATAGGATTTACACGAGAAAGTGGAAAAAAATCAAAAGTTAAATGGTTAAGGGCCGTTTGGCATCGCTTTTGAAAAGCCAAAAGAAGCTTTTGACACCTAAAAGCTGTTTTTGAACTCGTTTGGCTAATTTTATTGAAGTTATTCTAGTCCAATGTGGCTTGCTCTAAAAAAATTCGGGAATAGGAAGCTCTTTTAAAAATTAGTTTCCAAATAAAAATTAAGATAACTTCCTCCAAAAACTCTTCTACAAGAATTAGAAGCAGAAGCAAAATCCATGCCAAACGGGTCCTAAGTAACTTTTATGTCATTACATTAAGTACGTATATTCCTTCACTGGAAGGAGTTTATGAACAGACAGAGAAAGAGAGGCAGGAAGACTAATAAGATGATAGGTTGGCTTAACAATCCAATTTTCAGAATTCCATAAGTAAACATACTTGTGAATAGTTAAGGTGGGTTCCAAGCCATGACCCAATCCACTAATAATATGGTCTTTCGATTGTATGGATGGCATTATTATCACTTTATTGGAGTATACAACTCCACCCTGAAAATTGATAGAAGATATGAACCGTGAAAAAAAGCACTAGCTTAATTGGTTATGATGTGATGCAAGAAATAAATTAAATAAAACACTCGAAGTAAGAAGGGAATCTAAAATTAAATAAAATAGTTAGTAATGCTTGATTTGTATATGTTAATATGTGTAGGCATTACATGTATGCACAAAATTATAATAATTGAACAAAATTTCGATTACACACTTTTTGAAACCCATTACTTGTTTGCTTCAGTTAAGATGTACAATACACGTAATTTACTACATCATACTCAACGAATAGTGCTACTTCTAATTAAAATTTTAATTTTCCTATTAAACTAGAACCACGAGAAAATTTTGGATTGGAGTTTTTCTCATACTCTTCAAATCAAATATATTTTACCAGTACCTATATAACATGCCAAAATGTCCCCAACTCATATTTACTAATTATGTCCATGACAATGCTCCCAAATAGATGGGATTGAAGCTAAGACACAAGTACAAATGAACATATGTCAAGGATATACAACGATCACTTGGGGTATAATTTAAGTTATTTTTAGCTAATAGATAAGAAAGTAATCTATATAACCACGTTTTTAAAAATTTATAATATATTCCAACAACAGGATCAACAATGTATAGTAATTCTATGTAATCACAAAGAAGTTCCACATGCACAGTGAAGTGTATTAAATAGCTCCTTCCCAAAAAAGAAAAAAATGCATAGTATTCAATGCTTGCTATAAACAACTACCTTAATGGAAATGCATATAATTAAGGACTTCATCTTAAGGTAAGGAAGAAAGTATGTACCTTTAAAATGTTGACAAGGTGAGCTTTCTTGTTATCCTGCAGGCGATCGAGACGGTATAGTCTTGAAGGATCAAGTCCACATAAGGCTAGCTTTTCAGGTTGCTCAAGACACTAACAGAATTAAAGCCTCGGTGAGACGACAATATGCGTCTAATATGTGTATTTATTCACACAAACACACATTAAAGGGAAAAACTAGCCAAATTTAAGATTGTGATCCCAAAAAACAACAATAAAATACAATGCTTGCCTGGGAATCAAAGCCCTGGCAGGTCAACAATATCCTAGTGCCTTCAAGTCCCTGCAAATTAAAACAGATTATCAATTCAAATGACAAAAGGCTACTTTTATAATCAACAAGGGTTATAATCAAAGACAGAGCTTGTACTAGTAAAGAACCCCCAGGAATGGACTTGTATAAATAAAAGCCCACTGATTCTGTAATAGAAATCTCCAGTTTTATTATAAAACTGGGAGATTAAAAGCCCATGATTGAGTAGAACTGCATTCGAAATCTGCTCCAAGGTAGTGGTCCTTAGGAAATAGCTAACATAATGACATAGCTAAGAATTTCCACAATCAAGTTTTACTTGTGGGAAAAGAAAAGGAGCTTAACATATCATGAATCAGAAAGCCTCCTATTTTCCAATGCATGGTGTTAAAAGAGCCTGAACAGTTAAACATCGCACCTGATTGACAAAAATATCCCAGAAGAGAGGCCCAATAATTGATGTTTGCCAATTGTGTATATGAAGAACATCAGGTTGTTTTCCTGATTTAACTATATAGTCCAGTGAGGCACGTGAGAAATAGGTGAATCTGACACATCAACATTAAATGACATATTACAAATCTATTCCAGCGGTCAAAAAGAAAAACAGTAGCATGCATATAGTTCTAAACAACAAAAATTCTACTAAATAGCACAAATAATGAATCCACAAACCAAAAAACCTGCAACCGGAAGAGGCATACCGAGCCCAGCTAAATACATGGATTGCAATAGCATCCACTATAATTGACATTCCACCCACCCACTCACCCTTCAGGTAGGAAATTCTCTTTCAGGTTATTTACTCCCATCCTCAATCTAAGAAGAGCATTAACAACCATCCAATCTTGAGAAATGTTTTAGTAATTATGTATATCGAGATATTATTACATCTTCTCTACATGCTTGCACACTCCCTAGTCCCCTACTTGCAAGGATTCCCCCTTTTCTGCTCTCTTAATATTTCCCTCTCACACCTCCTAATTTTTTTTGCTAACTTAAGCTAATAATTATATTCTTAATTGTATTTATTCTGGTTTATTTGAGGCTTCCATTTTGACCCTTTTTCTTCGAACGAGACTATCATTTAGGGCCAGAATTGAAGGTAAAAGTGAACTGAGTATTAAATAATTTAATTAAAGTGATAGTTTGTAACTGAGTATGATTTTAAGTATCTAATATATTCTTGTTTTCTATTACAACGTCCATCATTTATTCATATTCCGGATATGCTTCTTCAATATTAAACAACCATGTTAAGATTAAACCTGTAGAAAAAAGTCTTTTTCCT
Organism: Fraxinus sp. D2006-0159; assembly: GCA_903798375.1. NCBI lineage: Eukaryota > Viridiplantae > Streptophyta > Magnoliopsida > Lamiales > Oleaceae > Fraxinus > Fraxinus sp. D2006-0159. Next base: position 18,335 of record CAIGRQ010183030.1, read on the forward strand.
CTCAAACTAGCTTCCATAGAACTAAAACAATATCACGTTTTCCATGTTTTGGTATAAATGATTTATTTCTGTGATTTTTTACTTGACCTGTATAATACCATTTTCAACCTTCAGCAGCTGAATTCCTCTTTTTCTTAAAATAATATTTACAATTCACTTCTACCAGAAGTTGTGCGTTCTGCCCTCCACAGTCACAACCCCCACCCAGAAAAGGCCAATTCTAAAATCCTGGCTTCATCCTGCTTGTTGGGTCGGTCAATGATACTCATAAGTACTGATACTGGTTGATTGTTGGTCAGTTAATGATTCTCATAAGTACTGATACTGGAACTGGCACCAGAGTCCACAATTATCAACTTCATAGGTTTATGGTTCAGGTAGAAGTGGGTGAAAGAACCGTCAAAATTAGGTCAACTTAATCCAAAAGGGAAAGTTGTAGTCCCACCTTTGGGTTGCATACAACAAAACCAACCATGCTATAAGGCTTACATGCAGAATTCCTTTGTTAGTGCAGCCAAAGTAAAATCAAACAATAAGTCCCTAGAAGGTTAGTTTGGGATATTTTACAGTATGGGGAAAAAGTTTTAACGCTGCATTTTCAAACACTTTAATCACATTTTATATCTAATAGATATTACCATATTGAACTGCAAACCACATGACAGGCATCAAGGAAAATATGAGATATTTGCAACTATTTCCTATAAGTATGTAAGATGGACTTGACCAAGTAAATATCAAAGAAGAATTTGGAAAAGAATATTACATACCTTTCGAAGTCATTTGAGTAACCATACACTCTCTCTTGGCTGAAAAATGACGAATAATACACAGGTTGTATAAAAGTAACTCCAATGCCATGGACAACCCTGTGTACCAAGCATGAAAACCAATTTAGTTTAGATATACAAACCGAGAGACGCACTGCCGAAGAAATAAACATCTATCATCTATTCAAAATGTAATGAGTTGTATGCATCAATTTAGGCTTAAATTTAATCTTTACATATACAACAGATGTATATATAGTAGGTGCATGCATAAGTCTAGAATTATTTCCTGATTAAATGGGATTATTTCCTAATGAGAAATATCCTCTGTATGTACATATATGTGTAACCCGTTTATGAATTAATGTGATACAAGTTATTCTTCCAAATCAAACAACACAAAAGACCAAATTTAATCTAACAATAAATGAATAAAGCCACTGCAATCAAACCATAGAGAATAATATGCTGACTCACCCAGTCCAGACCCTATTTTCATGCAATTGACCATTAAAGTATGAGTAAAATTGTGCTTCGACTTCTCGGAATCCTTGAACTTCATCTAGATTTAATTCTGCATACCTGGAATATAGTTAATCTACCATAGGAATAAATACATGTAAGGTTAATTCAGTCATTGAATGGTTTAAAAAGTAAAGTGGACTGGAACTTGCATGACAATATAAAAACTGAAAATTTTAACAATGAGCTATGCATTTTCCAATTCATGTAATATAACCAAATACCATAACAATAATGCTATCTAGCACTAGTGATGCTAGAACACCAATCTAAGTGGCCACATTTGATAGGTCCAATTAAATTGATCATTTGACTTTGCATTTAAATGGATCTATCATTAAATGTCATGTAGTTGTGACTTAGACCGATGTTAAACTAAACACCAATGGGACTGAATAGCATTACTCAATACTATAAATATTTATTTGCAGATGCCGTGAAGTCATAGATCACCATTTCTTTTGCCAAATAAAGAGAAATCCAAAGAAAGGACGCATATTACAAAGACAGGCTGCTCACATATATAATTATGAAAAGCTGTAAATTAAAACTAAAAAGCAAAATGTAATGCTTCCTTACAAATGGATATTTTAAGCAAGTCACAATCACAAACACGAGCAGCCCTGCTAAAACGATTAAACACAAATGAAGGTTGATTGTTAATAGATCACTATGTTTACAGCCCTATATTTGGGTTTTATATGCGTATGTTCTCCAATAGTTATCTATTACTAGAGATTCCCACTCCTGATGCATCATTACAATTTCGATGACTTTATTTCTGATGTTATTTGTTTTTGAGTAAGATATGCTTGTGTAGATAGTAGAAAACAATGCATTGTTTTGAATTTATTGATCAATGCATCAAAACCATCATATTTGGTTTCATCTTTAAATTGATCGATTTTGCCCATTTGTCTTTCGACTCCAAGTTCTTGGTCACGTGAATTTCTCACACTATTCATATTCATAAAGCAACAAATAAATCGAACGTAGTTATTTTGTTTGAGAAAAATTCCTTCAAGTGTTTTAACTACCTTCAAGGATGTGAATTAGACAACTCCAGTGTCTTAGGTGATTGTAACCTTTTCAATGAATGATCATTCCACCAATTTGTATTCTCTTCCAAACATATCCATGATGAAGGATTTTTTAGGATAATTGCATATTAGAGAAAACAAGGGCCTTTAAGGTATAGAAATTGTTAGCTACATCTACTCATATTTATATGACAACAGTCGACTAGACTCTTACACTACCAATGGTTATCATCTTCAGACTTCCTACCACGGTCAGCAATACAATCAAGAAAGTAATTGAGCAATCTAAGCCTTGGTGTATTTGCAAACAGACACGAGATTAAAGGGAAAGGGAAACTGAAAACTATTTAAGATAGGTGACCCATAAAACAGTTATTAGTTTCATGCACCCATTACCACAACATTTGTAAGAAAATACACCGATTGTTACCACAACATTTGTACAAAAGATAATTTGCAATTGTAACATTGTATAGTTCATGATTACTTGGGCAAAATAACCTCAACAAGATTTCCCTTCTTCTGCAGGGCACGAGATATGCCTGTCACGTATGATGCCAAAAATCCAATAGAGACCACTGGTTCCATTTCAGTACAGATGTGGACTATGTGAAAGCCCTTCCTGAATTAAAAATAGGGCAACAGAATTTTAAGTTTTAGTAATATGGAAAGAGTAAAGCAACTTCTAGGATATCAAGATACATCATCTGGGCATTGAAGCAAAACAGTTGGAAAAAGAAGCCTACATCTAAAAATGAAGAAAAAAGGAACAATAAGGGTGGGTTGAAGTATAGCATCTCTAAAACCCTACAGATAGGATTAAAACATTTCTGCAATATTGTTACAATTCAAAATATGTAGTTTGATATATCAATGGTTTTAGGCTGACTAAGGCAAGACTTCATCAAGTGCACTGAAAAGTCTAGCTCCTAGCAGTATCCACATATTTACAGAAAACGTACATATGGTATATTATCTCCTAAAAAGACACTTCTCTATCATATATTCTTCAGAAAAAGACAGATCAAAAGATTTTTCCCTTGGCAGTCTTTCTGTTTACTTATAGTCCACTAGTGTTCAGAAAAAAGGAGGCTATAGCAAGCCCATAATCGAATATTGAAAATATGAAATTTGTTATTAAATTTAAGTCAATGTTTTACAAATTTGAAGATCAATATTTATAATTGAACATTACACTAGAAGTAGTTACAATAAGAATGGAAAACATTACTTTTTTCCTTTTACAGAGAAGTGGCGCAGCTTTGCCAGAAGTTCAGCATCTTTTTCGTAAATGGTGTCATAGAAGTCATCAGCCACACCACCTCTTGAATCCATTAATAACTTTCTAAAATCAGATGCCTCCCTACCGCCAATTATGCCAGTGAGAACCATTGAATCTATCCTAAGCAGCAACTCGGAGCTGATAGCGAGCTTGTCTGGTCATATTGAGAATGCAGTAATTGTAGCCATTAGACTTATATGCATTAGGGAATTGATGAGCATGTAATGCTAGGACTAAAACAGGTGAAACAAAATGAAGAAGTGCTATAGGAATTTGTATGATAGAAGATCTTATGCAATATTATAAGAGACAGTATTTAATTTAGTTTCCAATTTTAAAACTTATTCTAGGAAACATAATTATGATTTGATATATAGTATTTTTCTACTTCAATTTGAGCTAGTTTAAACCATATATAAAGGGGGCTTATGCGAAGAATTTCAGATAAGTTTTGATATATGAGTAAATATTAATCTTCTCTCCCTCTTCTTCTCTCCTTTCCCTCTCCTTTCTCTTCTTCTCTTCCTTTTCCCTTCTCCTATATTTCTCCTATTGAATCCTGTGTCACCAACACTCATGGTTTTGCTTAAATGATATATTTGAAATTAAATGGAATACTACTTTTAAAATCTTAACAAAATATAAGTTGCCCAAACTCATATTTGTTAGTAATTATTTTCTAATTTCTCATGATATTTAATGCAAGAGCCACATTACTTTAACAGAACCTAATGGAAGATACAAATTTGATACGAAACATTTACAAAAAAATATGAGCACCCCTTGTTCCTTTGATTTTGTGTAATACTCCTAGGTCCACTACAAGGGAGCTTCACAAAGTAAAGAACTGGAATGAAAACAATGTCTCCAGATATGGCCATACCATGTCTAAGACTAAGAATATCCAGAATCTATTATGGTAATATAAACTCAAAACACTGTCACCTCTTCTGGTGTTGCCCTGCTGCTTTGCCTCCAGTTGCTCTATTTTATTAACTAATGACTGCCTTTCATTCTTCACTCTGCCAAGCTCTTCAATTGCCATTAGGCGTTGTTTGTTCAAGTATAGAATATCTGAATTAGATACACATTACACATATCACATCATCACAAATCAAGACAGCTTTGCATAATGCACAGTATAATTAATCACAAAAATAGGCCGTTACTAACTTTGCTGGGCTTCCTTAAATAGCTGCCAAATGTCAGTCTGTTTCTCTTCTTTGTTATTGATAGACTGCAACTGCTTCTACAAAAGAAACAAATGAGGAATTTGCCAAAGAAGACAGAAGTAATAAGTGGTAAATAGTGGAGAGGAAGCTTACCTGATGCACCTCCATGTAATCGCGGCTTCCCAAGCCAGATTGCAGAAGACGCTAATTGTTTAGTGATTTTTCTATATAAAATGCAGAACTATAAACTCTATATACAGAGAGAAGATGCTTACTCCCTCTCAAAAGAACCTGTGGATAAGCCGTTACTCTCCCCATTCGTCCTGAAATTGATAAATTCAACTCAAACGCCAAATCTACACTGAATTTTCTAGATACTGAAACAACGTTGCGGGAGGACATTATTAAAAAAAAAAAAAAACGTTTTCGACGAATCAAAACAAGTTAACACCAACTTCTTATCACAAGATTTTGAAATTTCGAGTCGAGGTGAAGAGTAGTACCCAAAGCAACAAAGGGAGCGATGTCGATCTTGTTTTTGGTTTATTGAAATGAATTGGGGAAGATGGAGAACATTTGGGATCGAAGCAATTACGAGCAACTTCATTTTTTCCGTAATTATTATTGCCAATCAATCTAGAGGCGAGGTCGCAAAGTATGCATTATATTGCAGAAGATGATGAGGTGTGGTGTCTGTCTGCGTCACGGGTATGCTCGGGAGGCCCTGAAGTTTCACTTTTTAGATACTAAAGTCCACCACTAATATTGTTTACTTGGGTTTCCTGAAAATTACACAAATCTCTACTTTTCCAAATCACTTTTCAAAAATCAGATTTGAGATATTATTTTTCAAAAATCAGATATTCATATTTAAATATTATAAATCAATATTTTAATATTAATAATAATATTATAAATTAATCTATATACACACCATACACCCTATTTACACATTCAAACCCTAAAATTAAATCACAAACCAAACCATCCCTCCATTTTCTCTTCACATTCACCACCGTCAACTGTCAACCCGTCGTCGCTGCAGCAGCCCTGAAGATAGTGGTCGCGATAATGGCGGATCTGGTGGTTGCGATGATGGCGGATCTGGTGGTTGCATTGATGGCGGAGATGGTGGTCGCGTTGATGGCGACGGATCTAGTTTGTTGTTGGTGGTGATGATGGTGGCAGATCAGGTTTGTTGTTGTTGGAAAATGGTAGTTGTGGTGGTAGCTGAAAATGGTGGTAGTGGTGATAGCGGCGATGGTGGAGATGATAACGATGACTATGAGGTTACAGTGGTTATGGAGTGTTGGTTGTGTTGGGTGACAGATCTGGTGGTCCGGTGAGGTGTATTCGCGGTGAGGTATGGTTGAAAATGGCGGCGGCGACGGCTGTAACGTGATGGCGGTTTATGGAGTGTTGGTTATTTTGGATCTGATTTGTGGTTGACGGTGCGGTGAGGCGTCGGCGATTGTCACCAATTATTTGGTCAACTGTAACCATTAAATTGGTTAATTTGTGACTAATAAGCAATACGTGACCAAAGAAAAAATAATTTGTAACCATGAAATTATATGTGACCTAAAGAATTATTAATTTATGATCAATAATTTAATAATTTGTGATTGACTAATAAGTTATGATTCATAATATTTGTGATTTGTAACATGTAACCTATTAATTTTTTGATTTGTGACCTATGAAAATTTTAATACGCGACCGTAAAATAATTTGTGACCTGTGAATTTTCTGATTTGTGATCGAAAAATAATTTGTAACCAATTAATTTAATAAAATGTGACTAATAAAAAAATTGTGACTCATAAGTATGTAGACGTGACCATGAATTGTATAATTGTGATTTTAATATATTTAATTAATTAATAAATACCTGATTTTTGAAATTTTTAAA
>CAIGRQ010183044.1:0-12553 GCA_903798375.1 Fraxinus sp. D2006-0159
AAAAAATTATATGATTGATTAAACAATTGAGTGTTAGGGTGAAAGTAGCTTAGGTTTAATATTTGTCTCATCCAATTGATGTCATGCAACTTTGATTATATATTAATTGCTTATTGTGTTTAAATATTGATATTCAAATATTTGGTCACCAATTGCTTGATTTATTGACAAATTGAGATCGAGATGAGATTATTTGTCTACTTCGTGTAATAAGTAATATAAATTTTATAAGAAATCGAAAGTGTTTGGTCCAATTTTGTAATTAGCAAAATTACAATTTTCAAATTTGTAATTGACAATTTCCCCTACAAGAATTATCACTTTCAACGACAATATAAATAGTCGCGAAATATACATTTTTTTGTTGATCACATTCAACGACCAAATTCAATTGGTCATTCCTTGGTTGGGAAAGAGATGTTTGACGAATGTATTCAACGAACTAAAAAATATGTTTGGTCGTTAAATATATTATTTTAACAACTAAATAACTGATCGTAAAAATTTTGTATTGTCAACAACTACTTGTTTTGTTGCTTGTATCAACTAATTTTGTCATTAACCTACAATGAAAGCAACCAAATTTTAGTTGCTTTTCATTACAACAACGAAAGAAATGGTCATTAAAAATTAATATTTACAACCAATTAATTTTATTTCAACAACTGCTTAATTTGTCGTTGTATTAATTACTTTTATCGACATTACAAAAAATGCAGTCTCAAAGACAGAATTTGTAGCTACATTTGTTCCCAATTTTTTATGCAAATTTCCAACAAAAATAGATCTGTCGAAAACTTGAATTACAAATAATAATAATGATAATAATAAAGCCACTAATTATATTAATAAATTTTCAGTTGGAATTAAAAGTGTAAAGAAAATATTTAAAATGCACCAATAAACAAAAATGAAATTGCAAATATTTTCATTCACATTTATTTCGCTTTCATTTAAAATTCAATACTAACTTCTTGATCTCAATGCACTTGATTTCTTCTTCACGCCACTTTCAAAGTAATTCATGGTGGTTTAATCCTGAATAAGATAATGGTAATTAATAAACAACAATGCGTTTTCTAACTTTTAATTATATAAAATGACTCCCTTTCAAATAGAACAAATATATGTATCAGGAACATGATTTTATATGGTTATGTAATTATTCACAAACACAAAATGAATATGATGCATGTTTGCATAAAGTTGAAAAAAGCCAAATTCAGAATGGTTGATAATTTAATTATGCTAATTCCATCATATCAATAGTTAACTATTTAGTGTAAATTACCACATTTAATTAAACTTGAAAAATGTAAATCATAAGATCAATATAAATTGTTTTAGTGAATAGATTATGAAGGAATTAAGATATTTAAACAATTATAGTTTTTTATTTTTTAGCTGGATACTTCTTCTTTTTTTTTTTTTGACGTAGGAAACCCCGCAGCCACTACTCGTGAGTGCGCACTGGGTAAACATCACTTCATGTGCAGTAGCTCGCAAACCACACAAAAGAGATAAACCGCACTAGGCAAACCCAATGCAACGGGCTTGATCAAGGAAGTGTTGGCAGGGGATTCGAACTCGTGACATTCGGTCTCCGCGTTCACCTGCTCTACCAACTCGACCACCCCCGAATGGGTTAAATACTTTTAAATGATATACACGTGGGATTGAAGAAAAATTTTTAATGATATACATGTGACCCCCTCGAACAACTAAGTTTTTAGATCAAGTGGTTCTATAAACCTCTTGGATATGCATATTGTGTTCTATAGCGAATTTCATACCCAAAGTCCATAGTAGTAAGAACAAACCTGATTGCATGATGCACAAAGCTGCCCCTACAGGAGAATTCACATGGCTCAACTGAGTTAGGAAGAAAGCAGGACCAAGAAATCCAATTGTCTACATGATCTGCAAAGCACGATAAAATACAGTTAAACTAACTGCATTCGCCAAACAGGCTGCAAGACTCGGAGTAACTTGAATGGGAACAGAAAACTTGAAAGCAGCTTCGAATAGACATTTAGATCTACAAGTTGGAAAAACAGTACAATGCAAAAATTCACGAGAGGGAAATGAAACCAACAACTTAGGAGAGCTCATTTATCATCCGAGAAAGTAATCCATGAAGTCTAAATGAGCAAATTATTTTGATTATCAGTAAGGGATTCTGTTTTTCTCTAACAACAATAATAAGGCTTGTAGCATGCCGCAGGGAAGTTCACATCAACCAAAGACAAATATGAAGCTTTCAGGAACATGTAAAAATGTGAAGAGTTTAATGATAACAATGCAGGATACCTTCCAAACATAAGTCATAGATACACGTTTGTTCACAAGAGTAGCCATGGTAAGACAGCAAAAAGTCCCAATTAAGAAAGACTGAATTTCAACACCTGCAGCAAATCAGTAACCCAAAATTTTCATTCAAACAATTCTAAAATTTGAATACTTTAGTATGGTTATCTATGTCTAACCTCTCGGCAACAAATATAAGATAATCGTAATTCATTTAAGGCACTCCGAAATTACTAGAAAGATAAATTGACTAAGATACTAAAATTACTAGAAAATGCTGACATCCAATCTGCACTATANTTTCATTCAAACAATTCTAAAATTTGAATACTTTAGTATGGTTATCTATGTCTAACCTCTCGGCAACAAATATAAGATAATCGTAATTCATTTAAGGCACTCCGAAATTACTAGAAAGATAAATTGACTAAGATACTAAAATTACTAGAAAATGCTGACATCCAATCTGCACTATATATGCAAATTCCTTTTTAAAGTAGTCCACACAGTGTACAGAAACCAAAAAAATACCTGGTGATAGTACATGTAAGAAGAGTAAATGTTCCCAAGTTGTGACAGAAATGGGACACTATCAAGGTCCATATGATTTAACAAAATTAATTTCTAAGATACAGATTTAACTAGTTCCTTCAATACACTGTTGACAAGAATCGGCTTTTTTTCTTCAGACAGTAATTCATGGGTCATCAAGAGGTGAACTGGGCTCCAAAGAACAACAATTGATAGGATTCTTTTCTATTCTTTTCTTTATTCCTTGTATTGAACCCCATTATAATTATAATCCTCTTATTTAATTCCAAAATTATGATTGACTCATTTCTATTTATTTATATTTTAAACCGAATATGAACACGAGAGGAAATGAAGTTCAATGACATTCTAGTAACGCGAGAGGAAGTGTAGTGACCAATGAAATAACTAACCAATTAGGTGAATATTGAAATTATTAGATATTATGCACATATGTCATGTACATCCACATTCATAAATCACATATCAGGTATATAAAGTTGGTCGGCTTAGCAACTCTTTGGTATTTTATTAAAAACTTGGGGAAAATTATTACATATTGTGGTGTTGGATAATTCTCCATGTACATAATCCATGTACATAATGGATTACAGAGGCCCATGTGGAAGAAATCTGGCCGTGGATGTGAAGTGTGGAAAAGTCAAAAAAATTCATGTACATAATGGATTACATAGGCCCATGTGGAAGAAATCTGACTGTGAATATGAAGTGTGGAAAAGTTAAAAATTGTAAACTGCCGATAGATGCGCGACACCTGTCTATTATGTAATGTATTATGTAAATGATTAGGTACTCGTAGCATGATCCTGTGTTGTTAGTATTAGTTAAGCCCAGTACTTAAAAAATAAATAAATAAATAAAAATCCCACATTGAAAAATATTGTTCCATAAAAGTCAAGATACCATTGTTCATTCTCCTTTCTTCTTCCTCATCTTCTTCCTAAATATTCCTCCCTAATTCCACCCCCACACTATACCCAACGAAATTAGACCCCCCACAATCCCTTTCATGCAACCCGGATGATTTTCAACAATTCTCTGCTCTCATTTGTTGCAAATCTTTAACCAACTTAGATTATAAATCATAAATAGCTCAAGCAACAGAACTACTTAGTTGTATTTCTCGAAAGGTGACACCAACTGAAGAAGGCGATAATAACAATAGTGTCTGATCTGTAATTCTCGGGACTATGGCAAACTTTATAAATTGGGTCCCTCAATCGTAGTATGCATTCAAATTTTGTATCCATGAGAGTTTTTACAAACTAATTGCTTACTGAAAACTCAACAATAAAACGATGAACAAAAAGTATTATTCAAAATATTTATTTTACAATCAAATAATAAAGTCGAAAATGTTCCGAACATTCAATTCAATATTGTTCGCCTGCGAATTTAGAGGCAAACAATTTAATCGAGAAAAGTATTTCTACAAATGCAACTGTAATCGGTATGGTCACCAAAATGTTATAAGCAATAAAAGCGTTCGAAAAACAATTATATTTATCCACGGTCTTTAAATATTGTAGCCCAACAATTGCTCTCATTATGTTCCAAATATTGCTCAAAATTCATATAAGCCTTCAACAAACTACCAATAATCCAATGTTGTAACCTCTCCAAATTAAACAAAAACTTAAAAGGTCTCTTCATATCAGTTAAATTGTTCAAATCGAGTTTGACCGTGAAGATCAATTATAAAGACTCAACTCTAAAAAATTCTTCAACTCATTGCTTTACCTCAACATTGACATTTTCATCAAACTGCTTCTTTCTTCGAATTATATTTTTTTGCTGAAATACAGCTATAATTACTATTTCACTTGCCATTTGTTTCACTTCATCAATGGTAATATCAAACCCACTATTTCTATACTCTTTGAGAAACAAAAGAAGTCCTAACACATTAATAGCATGATCGATATCCATATTTTTAGCTTGAAGAAATTTACTCAAAGTATCGATAGCACGCAACATGTCCCAGATTATCCCGACAAGAAAGAACTCAAATTATCATGTTCATATGTTAGTAAGGGCTTGACTTCACTCTTTATTTTAGGTTATTAACTAATGTCTACCAAGTCAAGTAAAGCTCTCGTATTTGGTTTTTCATTATGTTTCTAGTTGTTTCATTTTTATTTTTATTTTAATTTCCATGTTCACATGTAATTTTGATTTAATTATCGGACAACAAATGTCGAAAATATATGGCTTTAATATGTCGAGATTAGCATTCATAGTTTATTATTGTGGTTTCTTTTGAATCGTAAACGAAGAATTTGTAAGGGATGAAGTGTATTTTATTGGATATTGTATATAATCTCTAGTTTAATAGATGAAATTGCGAGTTTCCAATGGTCAAAGATCCAATTTTGCAAAAGTTTGATCAGGTCAAATCTCAAGTTTGCTATGCCAAAAAGTTGTTGCAGGAAAAATATCGAGTTCGCACGGCAGCTTAACTTCAAACACGCTTAACTTCAAGATTGATACTAAGAACTCCGTGAGATTTCCACATTTTCACTACTTCTCTAATTGTTCTACCATTTGCTCGAAAAAAAAAAAAAAAAAGGTTCATTTATGCGACAAAATTGCTTATTTAAACTTTTGCCGTCTCTCCATTTAGACTCAAAAGTTAATTTTTTTCTTACATTCAGAATTGGTGTTTCATAATAGATATAATAATGAAAACACAAATTCAAAGAACATAAAAAGTTCAAAATAATTACAAAAAAATCATGAACATATTTCAAAAAAGGTCCTCACGGTCGTGAGCCTTCTCACGAGTCACAACCGAAAACAGGTACAAAAGTGGAAATCATAGATTAACGCAAATGTTGCAACGATCAAAGAAATTGCCCAAGATTGAGTTCAAAAATTTATCTTAAAACACAGAACAATTTGGCTCTACACAACTCTAATTTTAAACAGCACGCACGCCCCAAACATAATTACAGCAAACATCTTAACAATTATAGTAGAACCACGACGTCTACCAAAATCTTTCAACATACACTACTTAATTTCATATTTCTAGAAGAAAAAAATCCTCAAAATGTCACATCACAAAGTTCGTCAAAAAGGTATTTTCAAAGAGCGAATATATCGAGTTCGTGGGGCATGAAATCTTCACTTGGCCGATAGTATTTGTCCGGCGAGTACAAGCTCAAATTTGTCACTTGGCTAGTATAAAGGCAAGCAAACCTCTCCACCTTCAAAATGTAAAATAAAAATCACATATCGTAACATTTAATACAACCCTCAAACTCGTGAGGTGATTCTGTTGAATGGAAAATCTACATGAATCTTTGATCTTACCTGATGGGCAAAGCGAGAATTCTGATAGCCCGTCTTCATCAATTGTCCCCAGACCTTATGGAACTGAATATATTCAATCAAAAGCATAACATTAAGATTCTTGCAGTGATTACTTAACACTTATTGCATGTTTGGTACGATGTATTGGACAATGATTGAGAATAAATAGAACTGACTAACTTCTATTTATTCCTTAGTACTTAAATACTCTACAATTTAACTTGCCAAGCATGCCATTACATACTAAAGCTATATAATTAATTAAATGTCAAAAGTTAACTACTGTATATGAAAATATTATTCTTGTGCTTTAATGTTCAAGGAAGAATTTTGCCATTTCATACCTTTTGATGACAATCTAGCTGAGCTCGTTGACGAGTAAATTGCACTTGCTCTCTATGAGACTGCAAGGTTTATCATCAAAACATGCCTAAAAACTAACACTTCTGATTGAGGAAAATTATATTTCAAGAATCTAAAGCTTATAAAATGAACCAAGTAAAGCAAGCATCTATTTATATCATCTTCAAGCTATTACAACGTACTAGACTACAAAGCACAATTTAACAAATAAAGGGAGAGTACAATTAAGAAGTTAACATTACAAGAAATGGAAAACACATCACATCAAGCTAGTTTTTTGAATTGGCTTGTTTTTTATGAAGCAAAGTTCTTGCTAATAACTTTGTTGTCGCATATATGTAAACGTATTAGAATTTTAAACAAGGGAATTGTTGATCCCTCATATCACTTATGTTTGGGAAGAATTTATAAACAGTTAAATTTATTGATAGATAAAAATGAGTGGTGAATAAGTGGAAAGTAATTGTAGATCCATGGGAATGTGTTATTGAAAATGAAATTTTTGCCAAACAGAGGCATAATCGATTCACTGGAAATCTAAAATCATCACTTTCAAAATAATTTATTATCTTAAATTATCATGCTCAATAAATTACACCAACCTGCAGTTTGTCAAGCTCAGCAATTAGCTCTTCCTTGTTCTCAACATTCACACCATCAAACCTGAGCAAGGATTTCGTGATAAGGAACACATTTACGCAATTTTAACCACTTCTACAAACTTTATCTTTTTCAGCTAAAATGCTCTAAAATTTGGTAAAATCCAGCAGAGATGGTAACTTTCTACAACTTCTTTCATTCTCTTCTAATAGTTGAATAATGAATACTACGTCCGCACATGAAATTGCCGCAGAGGAATTGAAATCCTTTGATAGTTTGTATTTCCATAATAGCTACGAGTCTACGACAAGTGAGAAAATATCCTCATCTGAAATAGAATGCTGTACAGTAAAAACAGGAAGATTACCTAAGAAACCACTTCAGATGATGTATGTTGTCTTCAATTTGATCACACTGATTTCTCAATAATTGAAGTTGCTGCACATAATCAATTATGAACTTTCACTTTTGACAGTAAAGCTACCAAATCTTGAACAGTAAAATAGGAACATTGTTTACAAATGAAATGGCCTTAACTATTCTAGAATGATAAGCATTCTCTACAAACTGAGAAAGAATTTCACAACCCTAGAGCAGAAACTATAAATAGGTGGAAAACAAAAGTGCAGCCACTACCACCATCGCCTCCGCCGCACCACCGCCTTCATGAAGTCTTCCACAACCTGCAACCCCATGTCTCCAGCTTCCTCCAAAAACCCCAAAATCACTTCTTCAACCGTAGTGGAAGAAAGAGTCTTGCTATATCTGATAAGGAAATCGGAGATCGAGTATGACGCCTGTTTATGTTATCAAAGTTTCTTGTGAAGAATCTGTTCAAATGGGTTTCACCCATAGATAAAAGAAAATCAATACTACGGTATTTCTTTAATAGAGCAGATGATATGGCTTTTGCGGAATATATCATGACTTCAATCCCCTTAAGGGAAAACTTCATAGTTTCTAAAGCACTTGACGACATTTGGATTATCATGTAGAAGACAGGCCAGTTAGGTTGATACAAGAGACATGAATTGAAAAGTGCATTACATGTTAAAAAGAATGTTGGTCACCCTGATGAAACCTTTTTTGGTATTCCAGTTTTCAAGTCAAGAAATTTGTGTAAATGCGACCATTATTTGTGTCTCACAAACGAAGGGTGCCTAAATCAGAGACGTTTGATTTTCTTCAAAAAGGGGATCTAGAAAAGTCCCTTGCAAAAGCAGAGTTGCAAGTCAGGATGGAGAGTCAAAACTTAATGATAAAGAGGCAAATATAGAGGTTGCTGCTCTCGAGAATATAACACGATCAATGAAGGATAATTTAACGTGACCATAGAACAATGTTTTTTTCGTGTATCCTAGTGAAGATATTCGAACTGGTCCATCAACCCATGTGGAGGGGAGTATGAGGATATATCACTAACCGTGTAATATTCAATCCCCGACCTAATAATCCAATTAGGAATTTCTTTTTTCAATTATTTTACTTCATTAAATAGGAAACTTTTTCATGACTTGACTTTGATTTAATTAATTGTTCGTATATTTTTCTTCATTTAAAAATTAAAAATAAATAAAAAAACTATTCTAGAATAATATAAAGATTTAAGATCATTTACTATAATAGAATAGAAAATAATTCAAAAAGGGAAACTACATCTATACCTTTCGGGTATCCCTTAATTCCCAGAGAAGTTCAACCTCCCTCTCAAGCTCAGGAATGACAAGCATAGTTCTCCAACCTACCAAAAACATGATATAATCTTGAACCATACTTCAAAAGTATATAAAATATTTTAGAATATGCAAATTATGAGAAGAAAGATATGCATATGATGTGATTCTAACATAGGACACTACTGCACGTCAAGCAATTTCTCAATTTTCATTATTTTAATAATTCCTAGATAAATATAACTACCAGGTACCATTAAGAATAAATTTCTGCCAAAAGAAAACAGTCAAAAGCAAAGTCCTGAAAATGATAATTGCCACTTTATATCGTGGACTTAAAAGTCCTGCTCTTGATTCATAGTACTTCAAGAAAATTCCCTTTATGCCTGATGGATCTTTTATAAAACTGGAACACATTTAGCTTAATAATAAATCTCATTCAGCCACCATATAGATCTCACAGAAACTACCTTTATTTGAGAAAAATATTGAGTTCATTTCTCATTTTAGCTCATGTTTGGTATATATTAAAATTTCAATTCTTATTCTTCTACTCATTTTCAACCACACATTCTCCAATAAAATAATATTTTTTATCACATCAATAACTTTTCCTTCTTTTTCAACCACACATTCTCCATTCATTTACTATTCCAAATGCATTCTTCCAAAATAATGTGGGTCAAACACACCCTTATTCTTAAATTGCTTTCTTTCTGTTAACATTCAATACCATATAAGCAAATATCTATGCCTATTGTTGTGTATCAGTCAGAATGGAGAGGGAGAGACAGACAGACAGACATACCTAAAACTTTTTTGCTCCGTAATATATCTCCATAGATGTGATCCCCAACATAGAGTACCTAACATTATATATGTAAATAAGAATTGTGGGAAGAAAACTAAAAGATGCCTATTCAAGCAAATGTATGTCAAGATAGAAAGGTTTCGAGCGGATGAAAACATATACACCCAAGAGCACATGAAACATCAACTTATTACTCCTATCGAAATACTTAAAGTCACATTTAGGATAACCAACTTTTTTATGAGTAGTCTTGATAATGATTTCCAAACTTTATAAATTTTCCCTTCTGGGAATGAGAAGAGACTGTGATTCTGTTGCCTACTCGTCTATTTCTGATGGAAATTGGCTTTTAGATGAGGATATACCTAAATAATTACAAAAGAATTGGTCCAATATTCTAAACTACTCTTATGTCCTGATATGTTAAAAGTAATAGACAAGGTCTATTCTGATTATAACAAAAAACAGAGAAACCAATTGAAAAATAAATAAAACAACAGAAAGAAAAGACATTCTAAATGAAGTACCAAGACATAACCTGGGAGCTTGACTCTATTGATAGCAGTTTATGCAGGTGGCCAACATTCCCCCCCTGAAAACAGTGTTTCAGAAAAAATCAATGTAACAATAATCCAAGTCAGGAGATGAATTAAACTGAAGCACATACTTGAATTTTCTTCAATCTAATGTTACAATTTATAGAGATTGTAGAATGTACATATACCTGGAAAACTTTGAAACTCTTGTTTGGACTAGTCAATGGCAACCTTAAAGAAGTATCTACCTGGTTGATCAACAATAAAACAAAAGTCAACTCGGCATGCAAAAGAGCATGAAAGGAAGTCCTGCTTTGGAAATCATGAAGATCTAAACTACCTGAGGCATAGGAGTGCCATTATCGGTATTAAGAAGCATACCAGACTCAGGGTCAACCTCAAAGAGATTAGCACGATTTTCATCATGGAAAAAACTTGGCTTAGCACTGCAAAAAAATAATTAATATCATACAATTATCAGAGGAATGGTTCACAAACTTTCTAAGTGAATAATCAGGCATGAGTGCCAATCACCAATTTGTCCCATAGTGATATAAATCTTGCACTTAAATAAAATTCTATACTGCCAAACTGATATAAATCATGCACTCAAATTATTGAATCATTCTTCAGTTGCTGGGTTTCATTTAATTATTCATAATAAGTTCACCCCCAAGTATAACAAAAACATAAATGTGTTGAAAACGGAAAGAAAGCAAGCTTCAAGTGTATCGTATCATTGTCCATTAACAAAGCATTAATTGATGAAATAACTAATCTAAGAAAAGAACTATAAAAAAATCCACTTGGAAATTGCATAGCCACAAGTATGAGTGGATATACAGCTTGTTTGGTAAAAATTAAAATCCAATTAAAATTGAAAATATGGCCATTATTGGATCTCACTCGTCTAATAAAAGACAATAACGGCTAGTTTTTCAATTTTAATCCGATTTTAATCTCTACCGAACATGCCCATAGTATTAAACATGCCAGAGAGTCCACAATACAATTTATTTGATCACTTGCCTACTACTGTCTTCAAAATTTACTTGTGATAAACTAAGAAATAAAATCATCACATGGTTCAATGTTTTCAAAGAGAGTTTTGTGTATGACGAAACAGAAAAAACCTGCCAGTGATAACAACATCAAAGTGCTGAAGCCAATCAAGATTGGAAACAGAACCGTCCACTGTTCTAGGTCCACAAAGGAAGTTCATTACAATATTTGTATAATCCCAAAGGCTGAAACAGAAACATTAGAAGACCTTGTAATTATACTAAACTCAGCGCAGAGAAATGAGATTGTACTGGAAAACCATAGGGAAAGTTATAATGAATCGGAGGCAAATGCATCAATAAGTCCATTGAAGGAAATGTACGGCAATATATAGAAAAACTAAAATAAGTTGTTCATCAAAGCCATTTTCTTAATCAATAAAAGGGCTAATAGTTTCCTATGTTCGAGTACTTTACAACTGATCACATATTCATTCTAGAACACTAGGCAAATACTATATTAAGTGATGGGTGTTCCACACAGGTGTAAATTCTTCGCATTGTCCAAGGAAGATTTAAATTTCTTAAGTTTCTTTTTTACATATTCAGATACTATTAATTGATGCAACCATAGCACACCAAAAAAAAATCTTTTATTAACAGACATCACAAAGACTCGTAACTTCTTCTATTTAAACTTTTTATTGTCATTTGGTCAAATAAAATCTGAATAAACACCACATCATCTCCAGGCAAATTTTTGATGATGATGGGGTGGGTTGAATAATTACCTGTTTGTCACCAAAAATACAGCACGACCAGAATTTTTAAGCATTTTTAGCATGGGAACAATTGATATGTCCTCATTGATGTATCTGGTACAATAGCATTACAGGAAAATTAAGATTTGCCGGTTAAAAAAATGTATGGTGCATACTGAAAAAACACAACATAAATTAAGGGTTTTCATTAATTCGGTAACAACGTGACATAAATGAAAGTAATTAAGGGAGACAAAACACCAATAATAACATTCCAATCATTTCAAGAAACTTCTCAATCCACAAATATTATTAAATCACACTACGATCACAAAATAATATTTATATTTATAATTATGAGAAACAACATACCTATGTGTTCACATACAAGTATTAACATAACAGCTTGAGATGAATATTAGCTCCAGTAGAATTGAAATTGACATATAATCATGAGGCTATTGCCAAAAGCAGCTTTTGCCCAAGAGTTCTTAGTATTTTTATACTAATATTCAAAGCAAGATGCCAAGTGGAATATTAATTAATATGAAGTATTACATGCAACATCAAAGCCTCTTTTCGTAATAGATAGAAATGATGATGTCGCATTTAGGATGTATTTGAGCCATATTAT